>RJWJ010008318.1:0-53925 GCA_004363605.1 Indri indri | reverse complement strand
GGAGCCACTCTCTGCGGGCCTTTCACAGTGAGGAAACCAAGGCGCCCACAGACCCTCCAGGAACGAGGAGTTCGTGCACATCTCCGGCACAGGGAGCCCCCTCCCTAGGCCCTGCCGGCCCTGGGGCGCCCACGGCTCTGCCTTCTGCCCTGCTCTTCTCTTCCCAGCCCGCTCCCCGCCTCACGTCTGCCGATGGCCCATCGCTGTCGTGGGCTGAAACCCCTTTTCCAACCCCAGACCCAGTCCATTACTGCCCTGCCCAGTCTCCTCTCCGTCCCGCCTGCCGCAGCCCGTGGAATCCCAGGTCCTTTCTGGCAGCGCTGGGGGTGGTGTCAGATGTGGAAAGCAGAGGCACAAACTCAGCGGTTAAACTGCCGTTCCCACCGTGCTGACCGGTAACAAGGGCAGCAGGTGTGAATCGGCACCCACGACGTGCGGGTCACGGCTGTGCGACCCCAGCTGACATTTTCCTTTCGCGCAGGGAAGTGCCCAGCAGCCCGCAAGCACTCCAGACCTGATCCCACAGTGCTTCTCAAACTGCACCTGCTGCCGTGGCACCCCCACCTCCAGCCCCCGTGGTCCCACAGAACCCTGCAGAGCGGCTGCCCAGCTTGGGAAAACTTGGCCGTGGTCCTTGGAAAGGCATCGAACCCAGCCCCGCAGCTCTGGGCTGTGCTGTCGACTGGAGGCCAGGGAGCGGGAGGAACCTCGGTGCAGAGCTGAGCTCACATCCCGGCTTGGCTTCCTTTAAGCCAACTGACCCCGCGCCACTTACCTCATCTCTGAGAGCCTCAGTTTCCTTGTCTGTAAAATGGGGTCGCAGGCATGTGACACTCAGCTGGGGAGAAGCAGAGCAGAGAAGGAGAGGGGCAGGCGAGGGGTCCCACTGAGGGTGCCCCAGCCCCAGCCGGGGGGCTCTGGGGTATGCCGGGCCTGGAGTCACCCCAGGAGAGGCAAAGGACGTGAACAGTTGCGCTGCACCTGCCGTTGATCCAGGGCCCCTGCCTGTGGAGGAGGAAGGGAGATGACCAGGGCTCCCAGCTGCCTGTGTCTTCTGGCGAGTGGCTGCAGCAGCCTGAGTTAAGTTCTCCAAAGAACTGCGCCAGGTGCTGGGCTGTAGGAATGGGCTCATGTCAAAGGGATGGGGTCTAGAAAACAGGAGACACCTGATGAGCCTGGGGAAATGTGGACGTGTCTGCCACCAGGGGACGGCACGCCCAGCGCTCAGGACTGGGTGGGGGCAGGGCAGATGCAGCGCCTCCCGCCGAGGCTGCGCAGGATGCCCTGCCCCTGTGCGCAGCCCCTTCCATGACACCCTTGTTCTCGTCAGTCTGGCTTCGCTAGGTTGGCAGGGGCAGGCAGGGCTGGGCCTGGGCTAAGCAGCTTGCACACCATCGTGTGCCCACCTGCCCGTCGCAGGCGCCACTGGAAGAGAGACTCAAGCCAACCAGCCTCCGACAAGGCCTCCAGGTATGGCCTGTCATTGTGTGCGGGAGGACTGAGTCTGTGCCCCTCGCCCGGGCGTTGAGAATAGGGAACCGCAGCAGCCGATCGGCCCTGTGCTCCTCCAGCCCACACCCCGGTGCGCAGGAGGCTCAGGCCCGCAACAGCACTAGCGCCCACTCTCCCGAGCCTACTCGGCTCACACATCCCTGAAACGCGTCTTTACCCTTTGCTTGGTTGCACTCTAGCTCGAGGATGGGCCAGCCGCCAGTGCACACCCGCCAGGGAGGTGTCCAGCTGGGCACCGTGGCTTGGGCGTCTGAGATCGGGTCTTCCCCTCGGAGGCCGTGCCCAACCGCGGGCACGCAGTGCGCGTGGAGGGAAGGCCCCGGGGCCTCGGCCGGTGCCAGGTCCTCATCCCAGCTTGGCCACGCGTCCACTGTGACATGCAGTGGAAGATGAGGGAAGGCCAAGAGAAACACAGACACTCGCAACTTGTCCCCTGCGTCCTCACTTCTAAAATGGACAGGTCAGATCAGAAAATGTCTCCCACATCTGCAGCCTTGCTGTAAGCGACTGGCTCAGCCTGGCTGTCTTGGCTGCCTTCGGGGGCCATTCAGACCCCTGTCTGGGGAGATGAGATCCCACCAAAAGCACTCTGAGACCACCGACTGGACAGCCCTGCTGGCCATCAGCAGCTTTGGTGACACCTCGCCCGGCGCCCGGCCACAGACGAGGGGAAGAGCCGCCTGAGGCCCAGCCACACGCTGGGCGGGCGGATTGCAGGTGCACCAGAATCCTGGTGCGTAAAGGAAGGAACGAGTCTCTTTTGCGGTACTGCTTCCCCGCAAATGATCTACCCGAGCAAAGAAGTCTAAGACCGCCACCTGCCCGCCTAGCGGGAACACCGGTGGGCTGCCTGCCGCTCTGCACAGGGCCTCACCACCACGTCACACACACGTAGCCACGGTGCAGGCTGTTTACCTACTGGCTCTGGACTTGGAATCCAGCCCACCCTGCTGCAGTACGACCTCATCTTAGCGCTTTACATCGGCAATGACACTATGTCCCCGTAAATTTCTGTAAAGTTACCAAGTTTGCATAAGAATCGCGTGGGGACTACATTTGAAACACATGCCTCGCCCAGCAACGCCGCCGTGGAGCCCCGGGGTGGGGCCAGGATCCCACACTTCCCGCCAGCATTGGAAACGGGCGATTCCCACGCAGAGCGCCGGTCCGTGGGCACGTTCTGGGTAAGACCATCCATTTGTCTGTGGATCTGAGGATTCCCGGGGGCCCTTACCCCTGTCTGACTGTCAGCCCACAATTCTCTCTCCATTCTGGCCACAACCCAAGCCGCTACCCCTACCCACAAAGACCCCGGACCTCTGAGATCCTCCAGAACTCGCGGTCTTTCTGATTTTCTTTTTGCCTGTTATTTACAAAGCCTGCTCAAGCCATATCACACCTAACCAGTAGGTGCCTCTGTGCCCAAAATGAAAAATTAATTACGTTGAAGGCTTCAGGTTATGTGGAACAAATTAGGTCTCTGCTTCATCAATTTAAGTCCCCAAACCTTGACACTAAGTTTACTTAGGATGTGGTATCGTTGAGTAAAATAACACATACCTTACAGAATGGAAACCATATTCATACAGAGATTGCATGAACTGATTCAACTTTAGGAACTAGGTCAAAGATACGGTCTTTACCCTGAGTGTGGGAGAACCCCGTGGCCGTTGAATTATTCATGCTCATGTGCTCTCTGCCGTTTTAAACTAGACAATTGAACATTGGTTTGGAAGGTCATTAACACCCAGGAAAAATGCAAATGGCTTTTTCTTCTTTTTAATTGTCATAGCCTGAGAATCACCCCACATGGAAATGAAATGGAAGCAGGTTCCATCCCTGGTGGGGGAGACCCGGCTCCCGCTACCGACAGGCTCTTCCTGGATGCGGACTGGCGCACGTTCCCCTGGGCAACGGCTTCTCCACGGAGACCCCGCTGGATGGGTGAGGAGGCGAGTGAGGTGCTATTTAAAGCCGTGTTCTAATGAGCGAGTAATGAGGAGCCTCTTTCTCAGAGGGGGGGACTGGAGGCAAAGCTCAATTAGCCCAGGAAACACCCCCGACCGCTCGCGAAAGCGGCGACGCGGTGGAGCTGTGTCGGAGGGGACTCGTCCCAGCCCTTCATGTCGGAAGCCCTCAGAGGTGCTGGGATTTGCTCAGAGCTACTCAGCTGCTTAACGGTAGAGCAGAAACTCGAATGCCTTCTTGTCCCAGCTCCGTGGGCAGCTCTCTGTCCTCCTGTCCCCGAGGAAGCAGGAGCCGAAGGTTCATGCCAGTCACATCGGACACCCACGAGTGGAGCTCGAAAGGACAGCAGGTTCCGCTCTGCGATCCCGTCCAGAGGAGGCTCCGAATACAAACCACAGTTTTGTCCCTAAGTCCCTTCAGGGCAGTGGTGTCATGGGTATGTGCTGAGCTCTCTCCTTTCCACCCCCTGGGGAGGCCAGGGCGTCAGGCGTCCCCACCGAGCCCCTGCCAGGCCCCAGGCCCTGCAGTCACAGGCAAAGCGGGGAGACCTTTAGAGTAAGGTGTTTCTCAAGCACCGACGAGGATGCCAAGCACTTCACACACATTAAATAAACACTTTTGAGCTTACCTGTGGGACAGATAGTCCTTGTCACTTCCCCTTTAAGGAGGAGACTGAAGCATGAAGGACATGGGTCACTTGTCCCCATACAGTAGGCAGTGGGAATCCCAGTGACAAGGGCGGCCCAGGGCCCGACCGGCACACAGCCCCGCCCCCACCCCAGAATCCAGGCGGCCCAACCTGGGGTCCCGAGCAGGGGTCCTGCCTCCCACGTGAAAGCTTCCCTGGCCTCAGGCTTCCTCTGCTCAATGGGGAGAGTCCCACCTGGCCTGCCCACCTGCCTACCTGCCCACACCTGCCCCACCCCTGCCCACACCTGCCCTCACACTCCTGCCCTGCCCCCAGCCTTTGTGGGTCGATTAGATAATTTTGAAAACCCACACCTGAAAAATATTTCAAGATGTTGGGGCTGCGAGCTGGTCCCCAGGCATGGGCAGGGTGAGATGCCGTGGGTTCTGAGGCCCTCGAGGTGGTGCCTGCGTGGACTGGAATACAGTTTAATCAAGGTCTGCTATGCCCAAGGTGAGCCTGGGAGGAGGCTGGCAACAGGAGGACTGTGCAGAGACAGGCTCCCAACCTGTCTTCTGAAAACGTCCAAGCTTCCAGTGCGTCCCACAGACCCCGAGGGCCTGGGTCTGCCAAGTGCCCGCCAAGTCTCCCTGGAGCCCCTGGGCCCAGGCGCTGGGCCTCCGCCTCCCCTCTTCCCTCTCTCCCCATCCTTCCAAATAGCCTTTGATTATATTCCACCAGCCGCTGTCCACCAGGAATAGTTACTTTTTTAAAAGTTGGAACAGGAGCCTGGGCACCCCTCCAGCAGGAGGTCTCTCCGGACCAGCGAGCTTCAGGCCCCCGTTCCCTGTCCCCTCCCCCCTCCCTCTGTTCCTCCAGCCCCTCTTTTCCCTCCCCCACCCCTCCCCCCACCTTGTCCCCTCCATCTTGTCCTCCAGGTCACAGGGAGGGGTCCTGGACAGCCTGGGCGACCTTGGGGGGGTGCCAGAGTAGTCGGCCATCAGTCATGGACGAGAGGAGCGATAAGTGGGCGGAGAAGGCGCTTTCTGAGCCTGGGCGCTTCAGGGCATTGGCGCTGCCTGGCGAACACCTTGCCCTAGGGTCGCATCAGAAACAGACCCGCCCCTCGCACTGTGGGACATCCCCGCGCAGGGTCCTTCTGGTGAGAGCAGAACTCCTAATTAACTGAGGGGCTGCTACCGGGACTTTCGTCGCTGGCACGTGGACACAGGTCCTGACGGATAGAGGACGCGCGACGCCCGCGCATGGCTCTGCAGCACCGTGGCCTTCCTCCGTCCTCGACAGCGGGCAAATCATGTCAGGAGGGGGTGGAGAAAAGTCTTAGAGCATCTCGCTGCGGGCTCCACCCCACGGGGACAAGGCCTGAGAAGAGCTCTGAGTCCGTGGAAGATCATCCTTAAGGGAGGAAACACACAGGAGGGGACACGGGGACAAGGTGAGTGTTCGGCCCCCACCGCCCCCCAGGGAGGCAGAGCTTCCCCCGCAGCCCCGCGGTAGCCTGGCTCCACCTGCCGGCCTGAGGGCTTTTCAAGTCGCATAGCTGCCCTCCGTCGCAGGTACGCAGGTACGACGTGGGCCCCACCTCTCAGGGCTGGGTGGTGACACCTGAGGCACGAAGGGAAGGCCGGTGAGAGGGGACGAGGCTAGTGAGGGCCTGGGGCCCCCTGTGGCAGCAGAGCCCCGGTGGCGGGGGAAGGGGGACAGCCACGCCCCCCAGGTTCAGGATTCCTGCCCTGAGTGCCACCAGTACATTACATGCCCTGGTACAGAGTGTCATCTATTTCTCAGACACGTGACCAAGCCTGAGACTTATGCTATGGTGTGGAAACCACAATGAAAGATCTGCAATTAAAGGGCTGGGCCTCAGTTTCCCTGTTGGGGCCATTGCAGGTGGCCACCCTCCCCTCTCCCGCCATCAGATTGGCTTTGCCGCCCATCCTACCGCAGCCTCCCTGTCCTGCCTCCCAGGGGGGTCTGGGCTTCAGCGGGGGCTGACCTTCTGTGGTGCCCAGAGGACCGACTGCAGGGTGGGGGTCTGATGCTTGTGAATGAAATGCTTCCTGTTTCATTTCTCTTGCTTGGAGCCAAGCGTCGGTCTGTTCTGCGCAGGTGCTCGTCTTGCTCTGACAAGGGAGGACCAAGGAAGGCTGGGTTTGCACGGCGTGGGGAGTGCCGGAGAAAGGGAGTCTTGGTAGCTCTGAGCTATTCCCGCCCCACTCTAGGGGCTGTCGCTGCCATGGTCCTCCCAGCTCTGGGCCTCCCTGTCCCTAGGAAAGGACGACAGGCACTGGCCAGCCAGGGACAGAGCTGATGGGATTTTCCCAGCTCCCAGAGTTCACAAGCCTGAGGCTGTCTCCTCTTCTCCAAGCTCAGCCTGATGACACTAGCTGATCTTTTGGGTTAAACTGTGCACTTTATCAAGCTCCCTGATCTTGGCTAGGATTCCTCTTTATGTCAGATGAGAGGGCAGCTCAGGGGCTGGATCAGGATTGTGTGGCGGGGTGGCCCCGAGGGCGGGCCCTGCAGCGGGAGTGTTGGCCCTGAATAGGGACCATGAACCTTCTTGTCTTGTCTCGAGCTGGCGTGACCATGCACAGCCGCAGGACCCGCAGGCCAGAAGGTAGGAGAGAATGTGTCTGTGTCCTCCTGTCTCTGTCCTTCTGGACAGGGGTGGGGGCTTTTTCCCATCGCACACCCACAAAGTCAGCTGCTAGTGGAAAGCACAGTAAAAGAAAACTCACCATTACGCATGCTCCGGGTCTAGTCCAGGCGAAAGGGGGGTGTTATGTCATTCTTTGGCAAGTGGCCGTGTGCATGGAGCCCCTCCCAGGCCCCGCCTGGGCTCTGCAAGCCTCACAGCTGAGGGTGGGCCGGGCACCCAGCGCTGTGTGTCCTCTGCAGCCAGCCTGGGAGTTGGCGAGATGCGTCCCCGTCACCATTGAGCAAACCTCCCGACGTTGACAACTGATGCAGAGCTGCTGGTATAAACCCCAGACGAGCTGAGCCCTCTGAGGGGGCAGGAGCACAGCAAATCCCGCCCCCGCGGACCCTCAGCTGAAGCTCTGCCCCAAATGCTCAAAGCAAGCATGGAGGGGCAAATGCCTGGCCGGCCAGAGGGCACTGCAAACACTATTTTTGTCTCGGCCGTCCTGAGGGCCCATCCTTCCTGGGCACGGCCACCTGCCAAGTGCAACACACCCTCTTCTCCACGAGGCTCGGACTCCACTGTGCACATGGTTCTTTTAAAAACTCAACGTACTGCATTAACTGCAATCTAAGGATAAATAAAAGTGATTTGCAATAAGCTAATAAACAAAAATGAATTTGTAATAAAGTAACACACACTTCCACGTGTCAATGCTCAGGCACGGTTACACCAGGTGATATGCTCACCAGAGAAAGGGACAGCTGCAACGCAGATGGACACGGGGCCTGTCCTGGTCACTTGGTGCCCTGAGTGGTCCTGTTGGTGGAGAAGGGGTTGCCCAGCATGACAAACAGCTCTTGGTGAAGTGCTAAAGAAACATAATGCAGTAATTCCGTGATGCCCATACGTGCATTTGTGGGGAAGACGGGCTTCAACACAACCACACAAACAGAGCTCTGTGATCACGTGACACCAGAAGCAGACTCCTGCTCGGAGCTCAGAGCCAGCCTCCCTGGTAAGTGTCTGGTGGGACATTCATCCGGATGCAGGACAGGCCTCCCCGCGAGTCCCTCCCACGCATGGCTAGGAGGTGACCCACCTGCCTAATGCCAGGGCCACACGCCCTCACAGACGGGGTCCTGTATTTGATTTGGGTTCAACCCCATAGCCAGGGCTCAAATCTGTGTCCCACCACTTCGCTCTGTGAGCTGGACAAGTTATGGGACTTACTGTTTCTCAGCCTCGTTAGCTGAAATATGGACATTAAAACAGCACATATCCCATGGGGTGTGGCGAGGAGGAAATGAGCAGTCGGTGCTGTCTGGACAGGATTTGGACTGTGTCTGGCCCGGGACGCCCTCTCTAACACCAATAAATGTTAGAATTAGCGTCGCCGTCACCGCCACCTGTGTGGCAGGCCCCTCACACCAGCTGCTCAACCGGGAGCCTCCACCCACCTCCAGGGGCTGCTGTGGCTCCCCACCACGCTCTCTCCTCCCGAGCGCACCCTCTCCTCCCGAGCGCGTCCCCGTGTGCCCTCCACCCCATCAGTGGGACCTCCCACCCCGGCCCCGTCTCCATGAACATCCCCTCCTTTCTGCCCTGATGGAACGTTCTCCTTCTGCGCTGTCCAGGGCCGTAGTCATCGGCCACATGTGGCTATTGAGCACTTGGGATTTGCCTGGCGAGAATGAGGGCTGACTTTATAATTCTACTAAGGTTAATAAAATGAAAACGCTCACCTGGAAGTGGTGGCCATGTATCAGTGCAGTTCTTAAACTGATCTCTGTGCGGGACTTTTTGTGGCTTTGTTCTGCCTTCAGGAGAAATATCAGCATGAAGAACGAACCTTTATGTAGCACCCCGTGTGTGCCAGGCCTGTCTCCGGGCCTGGCGTGTGTCTCCCTTAACTCCCTGACAGCCCTGTGAGGCTGAGACCAGGGTCCTTGGTTGGACCCGCGACATGGCAGGATCCTGTTATGGGTTGAAGCGTGTCCTCCAAAGAGACAAGCTGAAGTCCCCCAGTACCTGTGAACGTGACCTAGTGTGGACATAGGGTCTTTGCAGATGTCATCAGGGTCAGACACAGTTATCAGGGTGGCCCTAATCCAGTAGGACTGGTGACCTCATAAGAAAACGCAGACACACAGGGAGACCACCAAGTGACAGCAGACGCAGAGATGGGAGGGGAGCAGCTGCCAGCCCAGGCACGCCCAGCACTGATGGCAGCCACCAAAAGCTGGAAGGGACAAGGAGGGACCTGTCCCAGAGCGAGCCAAGGGAGCAGGGCCCTGCCGCACCTGATCTTGAACGTCTGGCCTCTGGACCGTGAGAGAACAAATTCCTGCTGTTTCAGCGACCCAGGTTTCGGTGCTTTGCTGTGGCAGCCCCAGAAAGCTCATACTGCTCTGAAGCCACTTGCCCTACACCTGCCACATAAAACAAACAAACCTGACCCTGATCTGTCTGTTCCCGTCTGCAGCCTCGGTCCAGAGAGTGCTGTTGCTGGGCCTCTGCTGTTTCCCTCCACCTTGCTCCCCTCCCCTAACCAGCTCTGACTCACCCTAGAGCAGCACGGTCCAAGGTCCAACACAGGTAAAATGCTGGCCACGTATGTCATTTTAAGCTTTCTAGTAGCCAAATGAACACCAAAGAAAAACAGACAATATTAATTGTAATAACATTTTTAGCTAACCTGATATATTGAAAATATTATTATTTCAACAGATAATCAAAATAAAAATTGACAAGATATTCTATATCCTATTTTTTGTGCTAAAGGTGTGTTGTACACCTGTAGCACCCAGCGTGGGCGCTCAGTTCTCATTGGAAATACCTGACGTGCATTTAGGGTTCACCAAGGTGCCAAGCAGATGCACGTACCCAAGTTCTTCCAAACATCCTGGGGGTTTCCCAGGAGCTGAGTTGAAAATCAGTTTTCAAATTTGTATTTACATTCATTAAAATTAACAATTCCACCCTCCAGCCACACTGGCCACCTCTCCAATGCCCAGTGCCCCTGCAGTGCGGACAGTGCAGTTCAGGACAACCACGTGTCACCATCCTCAGCTTCCAGCCCTTCCCCTCTCTCCCTCCATCCCACTGCAGCTGGGTGAAGAGGACACGGGCTTTTGAGCCCCACTCTGCTCCTGCACCTGCTGTGCAGAGCGGCAAGGCCGGGTATCTGGGTCTCCCTGCCCCCATGCTGGAAGGCCCCGAGCACAGGGACTGCGTGAGGAGCTTTGGAAAATGAACTCTGCTGGGGTGAGGGAGGAGCCGGGCAAACCACTGAAGTGCAGGGTCCTGAGCTGGGCTGGAGGTGAGGATTCCTCAGGCAGGGGTGTGTGTTGGGGAGACACTACGTCAGGCAGAAGGAACACTGCTTTTCCGAAGTCTGGAAGCTGATATCATCTTGTACCCATTAGGACGGCTACTGTAAAAACTACAAACACAGAAGACAAGCGTCAGCAGGATATAGAGAAATTGGACCCCTTGTGCATTACTGGTGGGAATGTAACATGGTGCAGCCACTGCAGAAAACAGTATAGTGTCCCTCAAAAAATTAAAAATAGAATTACCATGCGGTCCAGCCATTCTACTTCTGGGTATGCCCAAAAGAACTAAAGCAGTGACTCGGAGAGATACTTGCACGCCCCAGTTCACAGCGACACTATTCGCAACAGCTAAGGGGTGAGAGCAACCCAAGCATTCCTAGACGGACAAATGGATAAACAATACGCGGTGTGGGTGTGTGTGCACGTGTGTATGGAATATTATTCAGACTTTATAAGAAAGGACATTCTGACACATGCTACAACATGGGAGAATCTTGAGGACGTTATGCAAATGCAGTAAGCCAGTCACAACAGAACCAATAGTGCACGACTCTACTCACATAAGGTACCTGGAGCTGCCAAATTCATAGACACAGAAAATAGAGGGTGGTTGCCAGGGCCTGGGGGAACAGGGAATGGGAGTCATTGTTTCCTGGGAACAGAGTTTCAGTTTCACAAGATGAAAAATTTCTGGGCATGGCTGGTGGTGATGACAGCGTGGCGAATATACTTAATGCCACTGAACCGTACACTTAAGATGGTCGAGATGTTAAATTTTATGTTATATGTATTTTACCACATTTTTTTAGCAAATTACCTCATTTCAATAACACATGTAATCAAATTTTAGATCAGACACACATAACAATTTCTATTATTTGGTATTTTCACTAGCCATATTATTAAAGAAAATTTATACTTCTTAACACTTTGAAATGAACGGCTGTTTTCCAAGCAACATTCACACTCCAGATCTCAAATTTTACAAGAGACAAAATTTCCTTTCCAATTTTAGATTTTCCAATTTTTAATGCAGTAGAAAGCTCTGGTAGAACTTAGAGTCTCATAATCGATACTAAAAATAAAAAGTCTGGAAGCTGGAAAGTGCCTTGTGAGTTAAGGAATCCGCAGTGGTCCCGGCTACGGTTCAGGACGCGTGCAGGACGCACGGTGAGGGAGGAGGGAACGAAGGCCTTGGATGCCACTTCTCCGGCCAGATGCCAAGGCGAGGCCACCACCAGAGCTGTGTGTTGGGAGGGCCATGTCTAGGCGAAGAGGACGGAGTACAGAGTCCACACCCCTCAGGCCCAAATATATTCCATTTTTCTCTATGCATTTGTCAACGGGATATGGGGATTGTTTCAACTCTGGAGCTATTACGAATATACTGTTTTGAACATTCCTGTGCAAGCCTTTGTGTAGACATGTTTTCATATTCCTAGGAGTGGAATTGTTGGATCATATGGTAATTCTATTTTTAATTTTTTGAGAAACCACCATACTGTTTCTAAAACAGGTTACCATGAGCCAGACAACTTCCCAATACGTAAAGAGCTTTCTGATGAGATCAGTGGTGATATTAACAAGAGTGATTTTGTGATACTGTTTAATGAAATCTGTCAACGTTTGGAAGAAATGCATAACTCAGTGAATGAATATTTTCCAAATGACCGAAGCACGATGTTACAAAACATTGTGTGTACAAAAGATCCATTCGAAGTGTAACATAGATCAATGGATTTTAATGTAACAGAGTATGAAATGTTCAGTTTCCATATTATAAGCAACCTTTAAAAAAACTACCGCTTGTTGAATTTTAGTGTAACATCAAGGAACAAGGTCCACCATTATATGCCAACGCTAATAAAATACTATTCCCTTTTCCAACTGCATGTCTATGAGACGCTGGATTTTCTTCACATACTTGAATGAAAATAATGGATTGCATAAGCAGAAATTAGAATCCAGCTATCTTCTATTAAGCCAGACGTTAAAGAGGTATGCAAAATATATAATACCACTCGTCAGACTAATTTTTTTCTGTTGGGGAATATCATAAATGTTCATTAAACAGTAAACACGAAATGGGGTTTTATTGTCATTATAAATGAATCAATCAATCAATATATTTAAAACATTTCCATTTCAATTTCTAATACAGTAAAAATCAACAGATAGATTCCACATAAACAAAAGCTCTTTGGGGCACTCAATAATTTTTTAAGAGTGCAAAGCGGTCCTGAGGCCAAGGAGTTTGAGGCTGCTGGTTTGATGCTATTGTAAGCCAGTGTTTCTTCCAGGACTGAGACTAAAGCCATGAAAAAAATAAAGCCCCTGCCCTCCTGAAGTTCACACTCTAGAAGAGAACCAGACAACAAACACATTTACAACTTCAGGTAGCAGAAAGTGTTATGAAGAATGCCTCTGGATCAGGGGCTGCTTTAGATAGGTGGTCTCTCTCTGGGGCAGTCTGTGTCCAGGGACCCCGAGGAAGAACCAGGCCAGACAAAGGGAAGAGCTGGCACAAAAGGGAAGGAACTCCCAGAGTGCGAATGACTTGGAGGTTGGAGAACTGGCAAAACTAGAGTTATAACCTCGGTGAGGGAGGTGGCAGGTGGCTCTCATAGGACCTTGAAGGACGATAGAAGGATGTGTGTCTAATTCTCAGTGTGCTGGAAACCACTGGTTTTGACCAAGGACAGGATGGTCGGATTCAAGGCTCACTCTGTTGTGCGGAGACAGGGAGACTGTCGGGACACCTGGGAGGTGGAGGACCAGTTGGGACAATGTCCTGGCCCGCGGGTGGAGGAGAAAGGCCTTAGTGACAGCGGAGCGGGGAGGAGAAGCGGGTTGGCGCAGTGCATGGAAGGCGCAACCAACGGGCTGTGGCTCTCCAAGAAAGGGAGGAATCACGACGTCTTCCAGGGGTTTCGGGGAGCAGCTGGGTGAATGGGAAAACTGGGACGGAGCACAATGGGGAGCCAGGGGTATGGCGCAAATGTTCTCATTCTAACATGTGCAACGCGAGTTGTCGGTTAGACCCCAGGTGAAGGCGCCCTCCCCAGGGCTGGAGAGAAACGTGACAGTTCTCCGCAGGGTGGTGGAAGTCGAGGCCAACCCCTCTGGATGGTGGGAAGTGGGGGTGAGGAGTAGGGTAGGTGGAGAAGGAAACCTCAGATGCACGTTTTCGTCTTATTCTTGGCTGCCACAGCTTCGGAAGTCCCCACGTTCCAGAGGCCCCGGAGGGAGGGCCGGGAAGGAGGGCATCCCCTGCCGCTCCGCCTCCCCCAGCTGGGCCCCTCCGGGCGGGGCGGGGCAGAGAAGAGACCCCTCTGCGAGCGCGGTCGCCCAAGTGGGAGGTGCATCCGCCTCCCTCGCAGGCCCCCCCGTCCCTGGATCCCGCGTCTCGCGCTCGCCCTGCCACCTTCGGGCCCTCAGTCATTCAGACGTTCCCCCCGCGTCTTCATGGAACACTCACCTTCCTAAAAAATTCGGTTTTTAAAAAGAAGTCCAGACCCCTTGCTACAGATTCGTCCCCGGGCCACGGAGGACTAACGGGGTCACCCAGCCAGCCGTAATCCCCCCTAACCTCTGACCTCGCTCCCTTTCCCCACCGCCACGGCCCCTCCCGTCTCCTCCGCCTTCCCGAGGTGTAGCCCGGCGGGGAACGCTTAGGACGCGAGGGTGGGAGGGGAGAGGGTGTCCTTTCAGGGGAAGCCCGCACGGGGGGCGCGAGGCCGGGCGGAGGGTGCACCCTCGTGCGCGCGAGGTTTGTGGATCGCCTCCTCCCTGGGGGGACTCGGGGCCGCCGCCGGGTGCTGGAGGCTGCGTCCGCCCCTCCCCCATCCTCTCCCCTCCCCCGTCCGGGGAGGCCACCAGAGACTCCCATTTTAAGAGAGGAGCTGGCACTGGGGGAACTTGGACCGACACAGCTACTTAGGGAAGCAAGACAGCCGGGCCGGGAGGCCTTGGAGACTCGCGCCCGGAAGTAGCCGGATTAGGTCTCAGGATGTGATCGCCCCCAGGGTCCCTGGGGAGACGCCAAAGCGGAGGGCGGAGGGCGCGGAGCTCAGAGTCACGATTGCTTGGGCTGGGAACGCCTTTGGGGTTTCGGGTGGGGTGTGGGTGGGGGAAATGCCATTTCAAACCGTGCCGCCCAGGGAGAGCCCACCGTTTCACTGAGTCTAGACAACCGGCTTTGAAGTTGCTGCCTTTGCTGGGCCCCCTCCCCCTCCGCGGAAACGCGGAGTCCCGGCCGTGCCCCCTGCCTTGTAGCTAAGCACTACTGCAGCGGCTCATTGGACCACGTCGGTGGGGCCATCGCAGCCCTCTGATCTGTGAGCTGCGAAGAACTCAGCGGTTCATTCACAAATCCGCGCCCCGGGCCGTCCCTCGATGCACCGGTTGCACCGGAGCCAAGTCCTGGGGCCCGGCGCGCTCCGGGTGCTGGGCGCTGGGGAACCCCCCCGCCCCCCTCCCTCAGCTCCTGTCCCTCCCGCCTCTCCCTTCACCTCTCCACCCCGCGCCCAGGCCCTCCAAGGCAAGGATTCCTGGGATGGGGGAGCCTCCTGGATCCCGGCTCTGCCTCCTGGGCCCTCGCTGTGAACCTAGAGCTCCGACAGGGCCCAAGGACCCACTTCCCTAGAACACAGGAGCGCGGCCGGGGAGCATCCACAGCGTCCTTCTCTGAGCCAAAGGACGCGAGTGTAGACACCTCCACCCCCCACCCCCCGCCAAGCCACAGACTTACTAGGTGATTCTGGGGCATCCCTGGGCACATGGCAGGTCACTAGGAAGCACCCCTAAACCCGTGCTCGCCCATGAATTCGCTGCTTATTCAGATGGCGCGGCGTGGGAGACAGGGAACTGATTTCCTTGACCCTCAGAGGAAACCTGCTCTGGGGTCTCCTAGGGATCCAGCCTTGCGGCCCCAGAGAGGAGAGGGGTTCCCTCAACCTACCTATTGCCCCCCCCCCATGAGGTTGGGGAGGGGAGTTCAGAAAGCGGGACGGGAGAGAGCAAAGGCTGTTAATTCTGGAAGGAAGAGACCGGGTCACACCCAAGTGAGCCAAGGCCTGCACCCCCACGCACCTCCACCCGCTCCCAGCTCCAGCGTGGACCTGATTTTCCCCCACCTCTGCCCGACAGGACACCGAGACAACTGCCGGTGCGGCCTTGTGCTGGGCCGGGCGCGCAAGCCCTGATCTCTGCCAGACATCTTTGGGTCATTCCTGGGTGACCTGGGGATCACAGGGCCCCCTCCAGCTCCGCAGAGCAGCCAGGACCGTGGTGGGTGCTTAAGAATGCGCCTGCCCCCTCCCAGGACCTGAGGAAGGCCTGAGCGCCACGCCGCGAGCCCCTCTTCCCACCCGAGCCTTCCCCCGCCCGCGCCCAACCAGCAAGCCTGAGAGCGCCAGGCGCCTTGTTCCCCAGAGAGGGAGCTCTGTTCCGCTCGGACCGGTGCTGCCGCTTTCTTTTTGCTCAGTTTTTGGTTTTCCAGTTGTTTCCACTGCGAAAAAGAGATTCTCGCGTGGGTAGAAGGGCTACAAGCTTGCATGAAGCCCTGTCTCGTACCCTGGCGGATGCTCGCCACTTTGGGGATCTTGATCTGAAATCCATTCTGGACGCTGACCGCGGAGAATGCCTCGGGAGTGAGGTTTCCAACCGAAGGAGACTTAGTTCCACATCCTGTTTTCAAGCCCTAGCTTTCAGGGCCGCTTTGCACGAGGTGCAGCCGAACTAGTATCTGCAAACAAGACAGAAAACCCTAAATGTCGCCCAACGTGTGTCGTTTGGGGAACTCGCGCTTTGCCCTGGAAGCGCGGCTGCTGCGCCGTGGTACTAAACTTTCCGGTCCAGGCTGGCGGCCCTCAGAGCCCCTCCCCCAGGCGCGACGCCCCAGCATCTGTAACCCAAGGGTTTCGCCACAGCCAAGTTAGACCTCGCAGTTAGAACTGAGAACTAAAAGCAGGCAGTTAATTAGAACAGCTCGCATTTCTGGCTCCCGGTAGATGGGGAGGTGTAAATCCCGAGGAATTTAAGGGCATTAGCTACATATGTGGGAAATCCTCGGGCATATCCCATTTCTTTCTCCCAGCCTGTGTGAAGACTCCAAATGGTGTAGAGTTGCTGAACTTTGCCGTCATCACAGAGGCTGTTGTGTCTTAGGGGATTAACTGATGCGAGGCATGCACAAAACCCTGAAACTCCGTAACCTAAAATACAGCACAAAGAGGCTTCCTGGAGAGAATTGGAATATTTCTTAGAGGGGATAGGAAGAGGAAAGAGGAGTTTTTTGGAGGAGAAAGAGAACATTCTATAATGTGCCTTAGCTTAGAAATATTGCTTTGCTGGACTTTTTTTTTTCAAGGGAGCTGGAAGTGCTGGGGTGAGAGGAAAAGGGGGAAGGAGGCAGAGGGGGAGTCCCCTCCCGGACGGGAGCGAGACAGGACAGCTGTCCAGGGATGGGCAGGTTGGGCCTTGACAAATGCTGAAGGCAGGTGCCCATGATTCGGGCTTGACACCAGTGCCCTTCCGAGTGTGAGTCCACGAAGGTCATTACCGAGCCTTTGTGCTTGTAAAAGGTCGCCATGCTTCACACGGGCGTCTATACTTAACACAGGAACTGACTGCAGACAGGGACCCCCGACACACACACCATACGCGCAAGGATGTCCATCGGTTACAGGTACTCATGCCAAGGAAATGACTAACTTTGTTGAACTCAGAGGAATTGATCGATAATTTAACCAAGTAGAGGGAATGTTTGAATTTAATTCACAATGTAGTCACCCTTTTATATAAAACGATACCTTTATATATTTCTATTTGATAAAGGGGGAAAGAAATTCCATGACTTTAACAACATACATTTAAAACATATATCTCCCCTCACTTAACCAGGATATAACTCTAATCGAGTTCCCCCAGCTAAGCACCGTTCAGTGTCTGCGGTATTTTGGAATAGGGGTGATTGTTAAGGCATTTTCTTCCTTACATTAAACCTAGACTAATGCATTATCGTCTAACTAACTAGCTCTAGGTAGTTCGGCAGGACCAGATCCAGGTGGTTGGAGTTAAACCTGTACTGTACTTGCCTAAATTCTATAAATCTCTAGCCATTCAAATCATATTTCCCAAAATGCTGGGAAGTCGGTGTACAGGAGTTTATGCTGCACTAGCCTCTCTGATTACCTGTGGCCTTTAGGGAAAGAAAGAGAAGGAAAAAAACTTCATGCTCTGTGAGGTGAAGCTGGGTTTCAGAGTTCCTTTTCAATATCTTGTTTTCTTTTCAAAGGTCAAAAGGAAGACACAAAAAGATTGATACTAGAATTTCTTCCACGTGAAAATAATTATAAGATTAGAGAAGGTGGCTAATTTTTTCAAAGCTCATTATCTTTTTATAATATATGTTTTCCTTTCTATTTTTGGTGTGCTTAGCCCGCTCAAGCAATGGGTGCCATTCCTCAAATTCCTTTACCAAACTAATTTTATTGATTGACTCTAGATTATTTGGAATGTACCACTTTCTTCTGGGTTGCTGCAATTTTGAGGGGACATTTTCATTACAGTCCAGACATTAGGATGTGGAACACAATTTGTGCTCCCAACCATGACTCGGAACAGTAGCTCCAGGAAAAATCCAACCAGACCCCAAGACCAGTCCCCAGAATGCAGGTCTATTTGGTGAAGATGCAGGCTCCACTCTGAGTGAAAGTGGGCCCAATTCCACAGGGGTCCAAATTTTATGGGATTAAGAACAGTAGTAAAGCAGGCCGAGAGCAGAGAAGGGGGCCTTGGAGGCAAGTGATTCCCGGAAAAGTCAGGTCATGCAAAGCGGGAGTCTTCTGGCCCTGGAGAGCCGCCAAGGGAAGGCCTGCCGCGGCTGAGGATTTCGTTTGTGTGTGGGGTGTTCTGGCCAACTAAGGGCATCCTTCCTAGTCTCTGCGGAAGCGTCTGTTTTCATGAGAAGCCGGGTTAGGGACTGCTTCTGCACCCTCGGTCTCCAGCTCTGGGTATCTGCCCACCCACCCGCAGTCCCCCAGCACTGGGGCTAAGCACTGAGCCAGGACAGAAGGGCGATCCTCAGCGGGGGCCTCACCCGCTCGGCTCCCCCAACACGCGGGGAACGTTGGCTCACACAGGTGTTCCTGCAGCGCTCGGGCAGAGCCAACCGGCAACCCGCTGCCCGCCGCCCTCCGCAGCCGAGCCTCCGCCGCCGGGCCAACCACCGACCAGGCTCTGCCCAGCGCGACTGCGGCGCCCCTGGCGGGCCTGGGGCGGGGACGGGTGAAGGGCCAGCAGGATGGCGTGTGCGCCCCCAGGCCCCACGACGCTTCCAGGCTCACCACTGCTGCGGTTAACCCCTTCCTTCCTGGGGTTACTCGGGCGTGGTCCCTAACCCCAGCCCCCAGCCCCCGAATTCGCCCGCTGGGTTTCAGGGCCTGTCCTTCGCTCTGAGCTGAGCACAGAGGCGCCCTCCCTGCCCGCTGTCCCCGCCCGCCCCATCCCCTGCTCCCTGCGCCCCTTCACTCCGGCCTTTGTCTGCGGCCGGTGGGTCGCGGCTCTCCTCCCAACCGGAGGCGTCTCTCCCTCAGCCCCAGTTACCCGCTGGCGCCCAAGGCCTGGCCTTGCGCGGCTGGCCCGGCCGGACTTTCGGGGCGGAAATTTCGCCTTCGGCAATTGTTGGACATCGCTACCCCCGCCCCCGAGTGACAAGGCCTCCAGCGAGCGAACGGCTTTCTTTGCGTTCGTTTTTCCGGGTGTCCCCAAGACAACCTAGAGAAGCGAGGTCAGTGAGGGGACAGCAAGCGGCCAGAAAAGTCACCCTCCTCCGGCCTTGCTTTAAGAAAACGCAGGAGGCAAATCCGCGGCCCGGCGCCCGGCGTCTCCGGGAGGCTCGGCCCAGCTTGTGTGTGCAATGCCAGCGTCAACGTGGTCGAGCCACCGCGCCTGGGCGCCGCGTCCCCCGCACTCTCTCCGGGCCTCTTTGTGCGTCCTCGGGAACATGGAGGCCGTTCTCTGCAAGCGGGCGCGGGCGGCCGCCCTCCATCCTGACGGGGGTGGAGGGGGAGCGGGGTTCCGGCCGGAGCTCCACTTTACGTTAGGGTAGAAACCAATGTCGGGTGACGGGTCGTCCGGTCGCGCAAAGAAAAGCAGCCCCCGAGGGCGTGGCGGCGGCGGCCGTGCAGGTGGAGAAGGCGCCAGGGCTGGCACCTCGGCCTCACCCGACCGCCAGCACTGGCGCCCTGCGTCCCCAGAAAACACGGCCGCGCTAGAGGCGGGGCTGGGCCTCAGGCACGTTCTAGAGGCTTCCTGCAGCAGCTCATGGAACTTTCTGTGTTTGTAAAACTTAGGATTCCCAGGCCCCTGAGCAATCTCACGTTCCGCGGCTGCCCCCACCATCCCTCACCCTCCTCCCTGGCCCTTTGGATCGTACCCACTCTCGACTCTATCCAGGAGTTATTTTCTACTCGGTCCACTTTTGATGGCCTGGTACCCTCAAATTACCCCTCTCCTCATTCCTTTCACTCGCCCCTTTCCTCCCTCCGCCTCCCCTCTCCGGGTGAGTAGCCCAGGAATTCCCTCCTTCCTCAAACCCACCCGACACTGCAGCCTGCAGACCCTGTGTGCAGAGGTCTCCGTCCACAAATGGCGAGGTGGAATTAACACCCTGCTGCTCAGAGTTTACGCTGCAGCTACGAATTTGGGTCCTGGTTGCAGAAAAGATCACAGCTGCAGTCCAGTACCTCTGGCTCATTTAACACCAGGGCAGTCAGAGGCAAAAGTTCCTGACAACATTAGAAAATACTTCTCAGGAGATGGTCTAATCGTGTTTTCATGGGACAGGTGGGAAAGAACCTATGATGGTTTTGCAGGAAGCAAAACATCTCTGGGTCCTCCCTCCACCCATACCACTTCAGGAGACCCCAAATAATTGGACTACTCAATCCCTGCCTGGTGACAATTTAGAGTCCCCAGACTTACAGGAAATTTCCTCCAAAGCCTAAGTATGTGCCAATAGGATATCCACCAACTCGATTTTCCTAAAGGCAGGTAGACTATAGGGTTCATTTTTTGAGACCCAGGGAGGACCCGTGGCTGGTATGTGCCTAGCCAGAAAATTACCCCTTCCATGCAGGAAAAGTGGAGGGAGGCAGAAAGAGAGAGAGGAGTCAACTGAGTGAGAAGTGGCTTCCCCACCCTGCCTGAGATGCACAGACGACAGATGACACTCCCTATCAGCCTAGAGCCTGCCACCCAGGCCACCTGCCTGCCCCCCCGCCTCCCACCTTTAGTGGCTAGATGACTGTTGCTGTGCACTTCCTCCCACCTCCCCTCACTCCATGCCACCCCCCTCTTCTAAGGTTCATTTCCCTTGAGAGCGCTCAGGTCACTGTCGCTTCTTGTCTCACCCAGCCAGCCCTCTGAAGCCTGCTGCGGTGGGCAGAGCTGGTGCAGAGCAAGTGCAGAACCTGGGTCCAGAT
Organism: Indri indri; assembly: GCA_004363605.1. Classification (NCBI taxonomy): domain Eukaryota; kingdom Metazoa; phylum Chordata; class Mammalia; order Primates; family Indriidae; genus Indri; species Indri indri. The sequence continues at coordinate 33,327 of RJWJ010008318.1, read as the reverse complement.
GTGAGCAGTGCTGAGCCAGGCCAGGGTGCAGCCTTTAAGCCTTAAGGTGGCCTGGCAGACCACACTGCCTGGGGGTACTTGCCCCAGACCCTCTGTGTTCATTGGGCAGCAGCTCCCCAGGGCTCAGCCCTCCGGGGATCTAGGCCACTGGGCACCCTGCAGCTGCCCAGGGGGGCCAGGCTTGGGTCTCCCTTGCTGCCGATGCCCACCATCTATCCACCGAGGGTACTCCTGTTGTGTGAAGGCTCCTGCACCCTTGGAGCTGCCCTTTTGGACTTCTCTTGGAGTTCACAAATTTCCATACAAATGCATTTTAAATGATGGGCAGAAGAGCCTGGCACAACTGCTGTGTTTGGTGGGGACACACAGGAAGGAGGCTGAGGGAGGAGGGGAGAGAAGAGGAAACAGAAGTTGGAGTTGGACATTCTGACAGCAGCTGGGAAGAAAGTTTATAAAAGGGATAAAGAAAAGAGAGGAAGGGAGAAACAAATTGGGGCCCCACCCTGCTGGCAGACTCCTAATTCTTTCACATTGGCCCTGTTCTTCTGTGACACTAATTTAAGGGATTTTAAGACAAAGAAAATGAGGCGAAGAGCCTGGTAGCTCCTCAATTAGGGTAGAGAAGTGGGCGGGGGCTGGTTGGGGGAGGGTTTTCTCTCTGGTGGTTTCGAGGGGTCAGCCCGTTTCCTCTGCAAAAAAGACAGGTTTGGTAATAAGCCCCTCTGCTCCGTTACTTCTCCCTCAGCAAACGCAGCCTCCAGCCGCACCCCGAGCTGAGCTCCTGCGAAGCTGTTCCTGTTTCCGCAGGATTAGTGCCCGGGTGGGAAGGTCCGGTGTGCACACGCCTCCCCGCACACGCACACGCACACGCACACACTTACACCAAGTGTCTGCAGGGGAGTGTCCTGCGCGCCGGCTCTGCGTGTAAGACAGGAAGCTGCTGGGTTACCAAAGTCAAATGTGAGTGACAATATTCCTGTCCACCGGCAAGGAAAGCGGACTACAAAAGTCCCTTTGTATCTCGGCAGCTCATTTAATATTATTTATGCATTTTGTGCAAGGAATTGTGGGATTTCTCCCCACGGTAAACAATATGGAAATGTTAAAAATAGTGATCCACTGGTGCGTGTCCACATAGGCACACCAGGATGACCCGATGGCGGCTGCCACGGTTTCCTTCGATCCCTGAACCGAGAAGCGACAAGGAAAGCGCGAGCGAGCTCAGGAGACGTGGTCGCGGTCTCGTAGGGTTGGGGGCTCCCGTACCAAGAGCAGGAGGACGCGGCCGCTTTAAGAGGGGGAGGGGCGGCGGTGGCGGGGGAGGGGCGGCGGGCGGCTCCTGTCACCGAGCTGCCGCCGGCGCGTCACGTGGACGCGCGGCGCGGCGGCCATTGGCCCGAGGCACGTGTCCAGGAGACCGGCCTGCGACGTCACTCGAGGGGGCTCTGTTAAAAATAAGAACAAAAATCCAGAGTGAAAGTGTCTCAGGTTGCGCTAAGTGGCCTGGAAATTTCCCGAGCCCGCGCGGAGGCCGAGGCGGCGAGGGCGCGCGGACGGCGAGGGAGTGCGGGCGGCCCAGCCCGGCCCGGCCCGGCCCTCGCCTCCCGTCCCTCACCCATGCGACTCGCGCCGCGGAGCTCCGCGGGGCTCGGCGGGGGCGCGGCGGCACGCCGGAGGGGGGCCCCGGCCCGCAGCGGGGCGGCCGCTCGGAGGGGGCCTCCATGTGCGTGCTGGCGGCGGCGGGCGCGCTGACCGCTCGCGCCCCGCACCCTCGAGGGCCGGCTGGGGCGCGCGGGTGGGGACGGCCGGGCGGCGGTGGCGGTCGGAGCCGGCCCGGGCGCGCTTGAGCGCGAGGAGCGCTCTGCCTGCATGCGCGCAGAGGCGGGGGCGCGGGAGCTGGAGGCGGCCGGACGCGGAGAGGAGCGCGGAGCCCGGGAGGCGCCCTGGGTCCCTGCTGGACCATTGTGACTGTCTAGATCCCGGCTGCGCTGCAAAGACGAGGACCTGACTCTTTCGAATCTCCTGGCGTCTTCAAGAGAGGGGCAACTCTTGGTATTTTTTTTAAACAACTCGTGGATTCGAACGTGGCTCCACTCCGAGCGCGGCGGGCGACTTGCAGGACCCCAGCCCTGGCCGTGGCCGCCGCGCACGCCCTCGGAAGACTCGGCGGGGTTCGAGTGCGGGGATCTCCGCGTGCGCCACGGCTGGGCAGAAGGCTGGTTTGGAGGGGGGTACCCGGAGAGCCCATTTGGGATTTGCTGTGAACAGCATGGAGGAGAATGACCCCAAGCCCAGCGAAGCGGCGGCGGTGGAGGGACAGCGGCAGCCGGAATCCAGCCCCCGTGGCGGCTCAGGCGGCGGCGGCGGCGGCGGCGGCAGCCCTGGCGACGCGGACACAGGGCGCCGGCGAGCTCTCATGCTGCCCGCGGTCCTGCAGGCGCCAGGCAACCACCAGCACCCGCACCGCATCACTAACTTCTTCATCGACAACATCCTGCGGCCCGAGTTCGGCCGGCGGAAGGACGCGGGGACGTGCTGTGCGGGCACGGGAGGAGGAAGAGGCGGCGGCGACGGCGGCGCGGGCGGTGCCGAAGGAGGTGGCGGCGCGGGTGGCGCCGAGCAGCAGCTCCTGGGGTCGGGCGCCCGGGAGCCCCGGCAGAACCCGCCCTGTGCGCCTGGCGCGGGCGTGCAGCTACCCGCCGGTGGCGGCGACTCTTCGGGCGACGGGGAAGGCGGGTCCAAGACGCTCTCGCTGCACGGTGGCGCCAAGAAAGGCAGCGACCCCGGAGGCCCCCTGGACGGGGCGCTCAAGACCCGCGGCTTGGGCGGCGGCGACCTGTCGGTGAGCTCGGACTCGGACAGCTCGCAGGCCAGCGCCAACCTGGGCGCGCAGCCCATGCTCTGGCCGGCCTGGGTGTACTGTACGCGCTACTCGGACCGGCCTTCTTCAGGTGAGCCCGCGGGGACCATGTGTCCCGGCTTGCTGGGGGAGGCCCGCGGAGCTGCGGGGGGGGGGGCGCTGGCGCGGGAACTTGCCCGGAGGAAGAAGACATCACAAGCCCCCACATCCCCCGCACACACACAAAGACTCACACGACATCGGACACTGTGTACAGCCGGCGCTGGCCCGGGCAGCGGCCGGAGTCTGGAGGCAGGATGGCTTCGCTGGGGAGTACGGACGGACTTCCTTAGGAGCAGAAGGGACAAGGCCTCCTCTCTCTCTCTCTCACCCTCTTTCTCTCTCTCTCCCTCTTTCTCTCTCTCTCTCCTTTTGGGGCAGCCCCGCGCTGCCCCTAGCCCGCCTCACCCTGACTGCAGCTGATTTGGTGGGAGCGGGGCTGGCTGGAAGACAGGCCGAAAAGCCAGTCTCTCCACCCCGTCCTCCCATCTTTCAACTCAAAGCAGGCGGAGACCCCAGACTCCCCCTATGATCCAGTTATCCCAGAGGTAGTGGGGAAGAAAGGATCAAGGGCCATCGCTGCTCTTCCTGCCCCTTGGCCTGGGCTGACCAAAGCGCAGGGAGACTCAGGGAAAGGGTGAAACAGGCTCCCTTTTCCCCTCGCGGGACTTCAGTCGCGGCAGCCGCGGAGCTCAGCACCTTCCTGCGTGGCTGGGACCAGAGAGGCCTCCCCGCCGGGCACCTGCGGTCCCCAGGGCAGAAAGGACTTTCTGGAAAGGTGTTCTGGCAGTTAGGGAGAGGAAAGGAGCAGCTTTCGGAGGGGCGTGCAGTAGTGGACGTATTATTTTGTAGGTCTGGGATTTTAAAAAGCTAAATTCACGTCCTTGTAGGAATCATCAACGGCATTAGTTTCGGGTCTGCGGGAACCGCCATTAGGAGTGGGCTGCATTTGTCCTGAGCTGACAGCGGATCCCCTCGTCCCCCAACCCTCGACTGTTTTGGGGGATCGTTTACCCAGATCACTGCAGGACTGGCCACCCTCGCCGCCTTCCTGCAGAAAAGTGTGTGCATGTTTCTCATGAAATTCCGATTTCTCCAGCTTGATCTGAAATTTGCTCCATTGTTCTCGTCTCCCTCCTTTGTTAATATTTAATTAACATATAGGCTCACAATGCCGGGCGGCGAGGAGTCTCGGCCCGGGCTTTGTGCGGCCCCGCGCCAGTCCCGGGAACGCCAGGCCCCAGCCCCCGCGAGCCGGCAGCACCCCGGCCCAGTCCCGGTCTTCCTGGGCTTAAAAATAGCCCCGGAGGTAACGCAGACGGTTGTGTTCCTGGGCGCTCAAGAAAGAAGGGGCAAAGAGAGTTTCCTTGCAGAGGTAGAGGTTTGATTCTGTTCCCAAGACTCTTGTTTGCCTTTTGAAAGGAACAAATAATTATTTTAGGGATATTTCTTTCTGAGAAGCGGTGTCTTTTTGAGGGCTGATTTGTGTGTGCACTGACTGGAGCCTCAAGAACAGGCGCTTGGGAGGAGGAACGGGGTGGACAGGAGCGGGCTCCCGGACCCGGTGCGAGGCTGCGGCAGTCCCAGCAGGTGCGGGCCTCTCCGCCGCTGCCTCTCTCCCCTCCGCGGTCCCGCCGGCCCGATCCCCGCCGCCACACCGAAGCAGGCCCACCACCGGCACGGCCCGGGCCGGCGTGAGCGCGGCAGTAACTGAGAGTGCGCGTGGGGGTGCGTCTGAGCGTGGGTGTGCTTTCGAAACAAAAAGGCGGGGAGCGTGAGCCTAACCGCCCTTCGTGCCCCTCTCCGGTGCCCACGGCCCCCTTCCGGGTTGGCTTCCCAGAGAGCACAGCGCTGGGCCTGCCCTCCCACCCGGCTGGGTGCAGCCTCGCCATCCCCTGAGGCTGGAGACGGGGGCTCTGCCTTCTCCAGCCTCTCCTGGGGCCTCCGATGAAGTTGGGGCCCATGCTACACCTCACAGGTGAAAAAAACCAGCCCCAAGGCCGGGCGCGGTGGCTCACGCCTGTAATCCTAGCACTCTGGGAGGCCAAGGCGGGCGGATCATCCTGAGCTCAGGAGTTCGAAACCAGCCTGAGCAAGAGCGAGACCCCGTCTCTACTAAAAATAGAAAGAAATTAATCGAACAACTAAGAATATACAGAAAAAATTAGCGGGGCATGGTGGCGCATGCCTGTGGTCCCAGCTACTCGGGAGGCTGAGGCAGAAGGATTGCTTGAGCCCAGGAGTTTGAGGTTGCTGTGAGCTAGGATGACGCCACAGCACTCTAGCCTGGGCAACACAGTGAGACTCTGACTCAAAAAAAAAAAAAGAAAAGAAAACCAGACCCAAGGCCACCACTCCCCACCAGCGGCCCTGCCTGCCTCTTCTTCACGGGGGGCGGCAGCAAGAAACTGTGCCTGATCCCCTTCTTGCACCCTCTGTGCTCTGCCCTTTTCCCAGGCTCCTGGGGTCCCAGGTCCTAGCAGCCTTATCACCACCCTGCCCAACACAGGGCTGCTCCATGGGGAGGAGCTGGGGTGCGGGTCACAGTGCAGATCCCTTGTGGGGTGGTTGGAAGTATGGACCTGCCCAAGGTCAGCTGGGCCACCTGCTGACTCCAGGGAGGCAGCCCCAGGCCTGGGGGCGAGGGGGGCAGGTCACCACTGTCAGCACCCACGCAGAGCCAGGCTCCCTCCCCTGGACAGGGGGACTGGGGGGCTTCCAGTGGGGGAAGAAGGAGCTGCAGTGGCTCCGTGCTCCTTCCCTGCCCTGGAAGGATGTACGTGCTCCATGTCATCCTTGAAGAAAACAATGAACTTGGGCCCACAGAACCATTGGCGGGAGTCAGAAGGGGACCAGGGTGGAGGCAGATGCTCCGGGCCCCTCCTGTTCTCCGGGTGCCTGCCCATGGTTCCCACAGCCCTTGGCACACTGTGGGGTGTCCCCTGTGGGGTTCCCATCACAGCCCCCGGGGCTCCTGCTTCTGACTGCCCTGCCCCTTCCCCAGTCTTCTCTCCCAGCCCTTACCCCATCTTTATTCCTGGACAAGCCCTCAGAAAGGGCTAGAAAAGAACAGGCCAGAAAGTTTAGGGTTTTTACTTTCATCCAGGGTTTTACTTTTACCTGGAACCCCTTCATTTATTTGTGAGAGCCCATTCCCCTAAGCCTGCCTCTTCACCCCGTTCCTACCCTGTGCCCAGGCTTCCCTGGCCCAGGTCTCAGAGGTCAGTGGGAGCCCACACCCCCGTCCCGGGCCATCCCCACTTCCCACCCCTTCAGCCTTGGGTGTCCTTAGGTGAGTCACTTCCCTCTAGAGTCCCTGCTTCCTTCCAGAGCCTGTTGGGCCACTCACCTCCGGGTGAGGAGATGGGCCTCCCGGCCATGGTGACCTGAGCACTCTCTGTCCACCGTGTCTCCCAGGTCCCAGGTCTCGAAAACCAAAGAAGAAGAACCCGAACAAAGAGGACAAGCGGCCTCGCACGGCCTTCACCGCTGAGCAGCTGCAGAGGCTCAAGGCCGAGTTCCAGACCAACAGGTACCTGACAGAACAGCGGCGCCAGAGCCTGGCGCAGGAGCTCAGCCTCAACGAGTCGCAGATCAAGATCTGGTTCCAGAACAAGCGCGCCAAGATCAAGAAGGCCACAGGCAACAAGAACACGCTGGCCGTGCACCTCATGGCGCAGGGCCTGTACAACCACTCCACCACCGCCAAGGAGGGCAAGTCGGACAGCGAGTAGGGCGGCGGGCGGGTGCCGGTGTCCGGTCTCAGCCGCGCTGAACAATGCAATAATTTAAAATCACGCTAAAGGGCCAGTGTATAAAGATTATACCAGCATTAATAGTGAAAGTATCGTGTATTAGCTACGGTTCTGCAATATTCTATGTATATATAATTTACAGGTGGTATAAAATCCAAAAATCTGACTATAAAATATTTTTTGAGTTTTTTGTGTTTATAAGATTATGCTAATTTTATGATTTTTTTTTCAAAGTGGGCTGCTTAGGGTTTCATCTTTTTTAATCCCATAAGCGCCATTATAGGACATCGGACACTTTTTTTTATTATTTCAAAAGAAGAAAAAAAATTAAAACAACTTGCTGAAGTCCAAAGATTTTTATTGCTGCATTTCACACGACTGTGAACCGAATAAATAGCTCCTATTTGGTCTATGAGTTCTGCCACTTTGTTTGTGATGGCTTGGTGAGGACAGCAGGAGGCCCCCACCCCCCAGACTCGGCCAGCCTGGGTCCCCCAAAGCATGGGCCTGCGACGTCCAGGCCTTCAGGAGCGTAGGGGACCTGGCGGGGAGAGGGAACCACCGGGGTCCTTGGACCAGTTCCGGGCTGGGCCGTAGGAAGCCCCGGACCTGCCCGGGAAGCCGACCCCACGCTCGCCCGGCCGGGCTGCGGCGTCGCCCTGCATCCTCCCCTTGCCTGCTGCCGCCTCGCTCCCTCCTCCTCCTCCTCCTCCTCCTCGCCGAGGCCGGCCCGCGCTTGCATGCGTCCGTCTGTCCGCGTCAGTGTCTCCGTCCCCAGTCCAGCCTGAGCCGCCCGCGCCACCCTCCCGCCCCTGGCACTGCCTCTGCAGGGCTCGGGCTCGGGGCCCAGGGGCCGGGGCGTGTGGCCTGCAGCCGCCAGCACTGGAGCGACCCTCCTCTCTGGCCTGGCCCGGAATATCCTGCTGCTCCCCCAGCCATGCGGGCGCCAGCCAGGGCCCCCAAGGGGACCAAAATCTGCCGCCTCTGGGCGGGCAGAAGGCTCCTGCCATCGTCTGACTTTCCTTTTCTTTTTCTTCCCTATTTTTCCTTTTTCTTTTTTTAAAATTTTTTCGGAGTGGCCGCTTCTGCTATAGAGAACATTCTTCCAAGATTAATATATGTATGTGTGTGTATGCAAATGTATGTATGCGTGCATACGCAGGCACAGGCGATCAGGCCTGTATGGGTCCACAGTTCTGGAACACGTGGCTACCTTGACTTTCAAAGGAACTCAGAATCCTCCAGGATCTAAAGGAAGGAAGAAAATGTGTAAATACTCATTTATTATCACTTTTTGTCTTTTCTTGTTTTTTTAAATACACATTTTATTTTTTGAAGGTGTGGTACAGTGTAAATTAAATATATTCAATATATTCCCCACCAAGTACATATATATAAAAACAAACACATTATCTATATATAACTCCCCACTGTCTTCAATTTAGCATACAGGAAAGACGTGTCCAAATGTCCATCTGTGGCCAGGGCAGCCCCCAGGGGTAGCCATGGCTGAGCTGGGAGTCAAGGCTGTCTCCCTGAGGACTGAGGGTGAACTTCTCTCTTTGCCTTAAACCTCTTTATTTCACTGCGATAGTAGTTTTACTTTGTACATAATAGTATAAACCTTTTTAAAAAGGAAACTATAAAAACAAAAGTTGTAATTTAAAAGTCTGTGAATAACCATCTGCTGCTTAGGAAACTCAATGAAATGACATGCCTTTTTAGCAGGAAGAAAAGTTGTTTTTTTGTTTATAAAACGTGCATTTTACAGTTCCAATATCAAATATTTATCTTATGAGAAATGAATGAATGTTCCTATTTACAACTGTGGTTATCAAAATTGTGAACATTTCCCCACCCCTGCATTTTTGTGTGTTTAAATTCTTGAAAGTTACATTAAATAAAAAGAAAACCACCTCTTTATTATAAAATATTGGAGGTCTAAGGTGGAATGACTAGTTTTTCTAAGCGTGTTTCTGAGTCCAGCGGAACTGCCCCGGGCATCCTTCCCCACGCCCAGGTGCTCTCGGCCTTTGCCCTGTGTGGGACCAGGTGCCGGTACGTGCCTTTGCAGCAAGAGGCAAATTAGTATTATTATTTTGTAAAGACAGTTTGGATATCTCGCATGTGAGCACGGACCAACAAAAATAATTTAAGTCCATATTTCTTTACCAGGAGGAAGTGTTCAAAAATATAGTGCTATTCCATTGACTAAATTTTTTTAAACTTGCAAAGTTCAACAGGTCTCACTCCCTCTGGCCGCTCACTGGCTCTGCTCATGCGCGCTGGGCCGCCACGCTTTCTCACTTGGGGAGGAACTTTGTACTCAACTCGCGACAAAGAGACTCTCCTTTTTAAAGTGGTGTTTTTGTTTACCTTTCGTTGTTTTTAACACCCCCACGCCTCACAAAGGGCCTTGTAAAAGGTCTCCAGCAGTATTGCGGCTGGGAGAAGGGACTGGCTTCTCCTGCTGACCCGGCCTCTGGAGCCCCCTGGGCTGGGAAGTGTTGGGGTGTTTGAGCGCGTCAGCCCATGTGGCCAATTGCTGCATTTCCAACTTTTTTGGCCTGTAAGAAGGTTTCTCTTCTCCCAGTAAAAGAAACTCAGAGACTAGTGAGGGTCGTCTGTTGCCAGAGGAGACCTTTTAGGCATTTTCTGTTTAACACTGGCTGCTCCCTGGATGGGCGGACAGGTCGAAAGAGAGAGAGAGAGAGAGGGAGGAAGGAGAGAGGGAGGGAGGGAGGAGAGGAGGAGGTGGGGTAAGGAGAGAGGAGAGGAGAGAGCGTGCGCTGGTGTCTCACCGCCCAGGCTCCTCAGCCCTTGCTGCCCGGGGCCCAGCAGCCCCCAGCGGATTGCTGATGGGGAGATCATGCATTCCCCTCAACTTCTGAGCAGTTCCCAGTTTTCACGGATTAAAAACAAAAAAATATTAGCACAACTTCTGTTAGCATGTTGGCCCTTCCCTTATTTGAATAAAAAAGATAATAGCAACATCAAACAATCACTTTTTAATGTGTTTTGAAGTAACACTGGAAAGGGGCAATGTACAGCTTTGTAGGGTAATGAATTCCCCATCCCTCCTACAGGTGTTCAAGCAGACACTCTGCTTTCAGTGGAAGGGAGAATGTTTTCTTTTTTGTCTCTAGTAGGGAATTGAACTGGATGAGCCCTCAGACCCTTGAAACACTGAGATCCTTTTTCTTTCTCTATTATTATTTTTGCTCCTGTGTTTGTTACATTTTAAAATTCAACAGCATGTAATCGAAACTCCTAACTCATGGACAGCCACTGCTGCACTAGCCAGAGGTGAGTGGAGACCAGAGTCAGGCCTTCAGGGCAGGTGATGCTCCCGTCTGAAGTCCTGGGGGTGGAGCTTGGCTCCACCCAGGTCCCCGGGCTCTGTGTGGTCTTGGATCTGGACCCGGCCTGCAGGTACTGAAGGTCACTGGAGGGCCGGCTACACTGTCCCCCACAGGAGGCGGGTTTCCTAAGTGTGCATAACAGGAAAGTTCCTTTTATGAAGAAAGTCCTCGCTCCTTGGAGCTGGGGAGCTGAATGACCCCCACCCCTTCAGTCCTGGCTGTGTCCCCATAGAGCTCAGGAGGAGATGAGAACACAATCCTCCCTAGCCAGGCAGACACTAGGGTGAGATTCTGGGGGTCCTGGCCTAGAAGGGCCCACGACGGCCCCCCAGGCCTGCCAGAGCGGGTCCCCCTGCAAGGCTGCAGGATGTCGAGGGCCCAGCAGAGCTCCCAGGGGCTCAGAGGCCCTTCCTTCTCCGCTGCACCAGCTCTGCCAACAGGACTGGATGGATGAGGCATGTCTGCCCCCAGGCTGAAGTGGGGACCCCAGGGCCAACACCAGAACGGTGCAGTGTGGACTCGCCTTGGCTTTCTCCTAAGGAGTCCAGGGAAGGAGCCAGCGGGTGACCCCAGGGATCACCAAGAGGGCTCCATCTCTTGATTTTTTCCTTGAGTGAAAAGGGCGAATGGATGGGGGCTTATAGAATCCTTGGCACAGGTGTGCCCGGGCGCACAGTGCGCACAACAAATACCCAGACTCTATATATGCAAATATGCTCCACGGCTGGGAGGCAGCGTTTCTTCGCTGGGGCTCTACTAAAAGTCATTCTGTCTCCCGCTGGTTTAATATCCGACCTCTGCGGTCTCTACTCGCCTCGGAGGCTCCCCAAGCGCCCCCGGGAGGGTCCCGGCTCCGCCGAAAACTGCAGCCTGCCAGGCGGAGCCGCCGCGCGCTGGGAGGTTAATAGCGACTGACGACAAAGGGCCACGGTGCAATTCCGAAAGCACAGATTCGTCTGGCAAAGCATAAATCAGCCTCGGGGAGACTGATGCCCCCATCGCGACGCCCCCCTGCACACACACACGCTAGAGTCCCCGCGCGGGCCTCTGCGCATCTCGGTCCTATCCCGGCGGAGGGCTAGGCCCCACCTAGGCCTAGAAGCAGGGAGGGGGTGTCGGGGTGAGGATGGGGTAGCCGTAAGCAGGACAGAGATTTGGGTCCCCCGGACCCTGGGGGCTGGCAGGCGCCGGCGCGCGCGGGGGCTCCGTGCGCGCGTTTGTGAGCGATGCCATGTGGCCTGGCTGCCGCGTGCACGAACCTCAAGTAGACCATTCATGTTTTTATTAATAATCTCAAATCCTCCATTATAATCATGCTGCCTGCCCAAAGAAAATAAAAGGCCATTCTTGAAATCGCTTGGAATGTAATAATGTTCATTAAAGTGGCTCCTAATTATGTGATTTAATCAAGCGTGGTGCGCCCGTGCTCTCGCTGGTAAGCCTGACACTGTCGGGGTTACTATTATCGTTGTTGTTAATGGCTTCGTGCTAGCAGCCGGCCAGCACTTCAGCTTAGACCCACTTTCTTCGAGTGATTTGGGGGAGCCCCGCTATCTGGGCGGGGTTTGCCCAGAACGACTCCAGAGTCACTGGGACCAGGTGAGGCCCAGGCCGGCTGCCCTGCTCCACCCCAGCCCTAGGCCCGTGCGAAGCCTGGGCAATTCCTGGCAGAGGATAGGGCCTCCCGCAGACCCTTAGGGCCCCCCGTGTCCCCGTGGGACGCCCAGGCCCGCTTTCCGGGAAGGCAGAACTTTGGGTCCGAAGCCCGGGCCCCACCCCATTGGCTGTCCCGCCCCCTCCAGGGCCAAGCCGGGTGCAGTGCCCCGAGCAGAAACAAAGAGTCGCCAAGATCTGCCTCCGGGGCCGTCTTTTCACGCCCTCGGCCTGGAAGGCGTCCCAGAGAGGCCCCACCCCGGCCTCCCGGGAGACCCGAGGGAAGGAGGGCCCATGCCCGCGGGGCTGCCGGGGCCTGCAGCGCTTTCTCCTCGCAGCGGGTTGATGGGAACGCAGACGGGAAGGGCCCTGGCCAGCCAACGGGGCTCCGTGGGCCCAGGAGCGGAGAGGGCCGCCGTTGCACAGGCCGTCTGGAAGGAACCGGGGCGGGCGGCCGCTCGACCCATCTGTCGAGACGCGAAACTTGGCGGCGCGGCCCGGCGCGCGCTGCAGCGGAAGGAGCCGCTGGCTCCTTTCAGCGCGCTCGGGGTTCTCTCCTCCCGCCAAGTCCTTTGTCTAGAAGGGGACTGTCAGGCTCTGTCGGCCTGGCTTGCCCTCCTCCTCTCCCCAACCTCTACCCCCGCCGCTAACTTTCCTTTCTTCCCTCTCTTTTCTTTCCTCTTTGGATGGGTAATCACAGGCCCCAGCTGCCCCGCGCGCTGCGAGGACTGGCTGCCGGCTGCGTGTGCGTCCTACCCGCGGGCTGGCCGCTCCCCCGGCCCGCGCTGCCGGTCGGTTGCCGGGCCGTGGGATGTTGCATCTGAGTTTTTACCTTAGACCAAAACTTTGTCCCGAGGTTTGTTTGACAGCTTTGTTCTCCCACTCCCAACAACAACAAAAATGTGAACTCTGAAGGCTGCCGTTTCTGTAGAATCAGGCAATAAGAGAAATGGCAGAATCACCCGGCCACTTGCAGAATTCTGCTCCTGCCAAGGCCAGTACCATTACTATATTTTTCCCCAATTTTTTTTATTGTGAAATAAACATGACAGAATTTACCATCTTAGCCATTTTTAAGTGTACACTTCAGAGGTATTAAATACACCCGTGATGGTGTGCAACCATCACCACCATCTCCAGAACTCCTTTTATATTATAAAACCGAAACTCTGTCACCCCTGAGCACTAACTCCTCATCCCCCCAGCCACAGGCACCCACCCTTCTACGGCCTCTGTGATTTTGACTACTCGGAGCGCCTCTTACAGTACCGTTGCTACAGATGGCGAATGAGCTTCCCTAAGAAACCACTTCCACTATAGCAAAGAGCCTGCCATGGTGACTCTCATTATGCCTTTAATGCTTAAACATCCAGAGGAAAACTGAGAAACTCCCAGCCACCCAAACAAGTGATGCATATGCTCGCTTCTGTTTGTTTGGGAAAAGACTGAAGCCCAAGAAAGCTTTGCTTGGGCTGAGCTCATTTTCAGATGCCCAGAGGTTTGCTGTCTCACACGTTGGCTTAAGGACAGTTTGAGTTTCACGTTTTTCATGCAAATACTTCTACAGCATCACTTAGCATTGAAAAAAGGATGGTTCAGTGGGAAGTAGAGAGTTTTGAAATCAGCCTGTATTCACTAACTCTTCCATAGTACGGCCATTCTTCTCTCAGTCAGGGAAGCCACCTACCTAATGGGTTTCTTGTGGGGGTTTTTGTGAAGTAATGAACACAAAGCGCCACGCACAGAACAGGGCCCAGTAGGCAGGAGGCTTAACTCTCCCCTCGACAGGTGAGCCTTTGTGCTGGCAGCAGCTGTGCCCTGCAGCCCAGGTGCAGTTTTCCGGGAGCACCTACACCTCGCTGGCTCCGCCACCAACCAGGCACCCTTGCGGTTGCTCGGGAGGAGGAGAAAAGAGGATGCAATGGACTCCAGAGGCAATGTCCGCATGGTAATAAAAGGTGGGGCAGTGATGGGAGGTGAGGGAGGCAGAAAAGGACACTGCCAGTGGGGGCGGGGGACTCTCGCTAGCACTTTCTGGAAACACTGCACCCCTGCTCTCTCGAAACTGCCACGTGTGTGCTCTGTTATTGCAGGGCTCAAAAACACGCACTCATCTTCCTTTCAGGATTCTTTTCTCACACTTTTCTTGATCCCCAAATAAGTAAGATGTTTGCCTTCGGTGTCTATAGAAGCCCCATAACTTCACACGGCTCTCCATTTTCCGTTCCAAATGATAGCTGATGACCGCATTAGGCAGAGAGCGCCAACACAAGGAAGTAGGTTTGACTCAAAGCACAGACAGGAATGCTTCCGATCACAGGCACCAAACTAGGCCTTGAGGGCTGAAGGTCAAAGCAAGCGTGTGTCAGTCCGTGCACACCCCAGGCATCGGAACACCTCACCTGGTGGCTTTTCCTCTTAGAATGAGTGGGCGTTCTGAGGCTGTCCTGAGCGTCCTGAGCAGTTTTGTCTAAATAGCAAAGGGTCTGAGTAACCCTTTTAAATTAATTGCTGTTCCTATAGCTAAAAGCATAACAGGCTTTGATTACATGCTAAATAGAATGAAACATAATCCTGAGTTAATTATGTGGAGATAATGTTATAATTATATCATTCAATTTAAGAAGCAATGTGTCGTTAACCTCCAGTTTTAACAGAAGTGATGATTCTGAAAAGAAATGGTCATAAACCTGGGCCGTTTGCAGGCCGGTCAGGGCTGCCTCTGCCCTGGCCCTGAGTGGCTGGGTGTGAGCATCGCCCGGCCATCTGCCGCGGCTACCTGCAGTCCTCCCGCCTGGAGAGTGGGAAAGCCGGCCGGTCTCAGACAAAGGGGCTGTCTGAGGAGAGCATTTCCCAGCGTTGACCTGCTCTCAAAGGCTAAGGCAGCCGATCTGCATTTCTATTCTGTCCCGCTTGTATGTGGAAGTGACGCCAACCGTCCCTGACTCGATGCCCCCGGGAGAATGCCTGGGGCTCTGAGACACTTGGCGGGGTGTGAATGGAGTCTGGGGCCAGGAGCTTGGGGTGAAGGTCAAAGCCCCCCACCTCTACAGGTGGCTCGTTTCCTGTCCCAAACACCAGTACCCTTGGGGGGGGGGGCACCGCAGCCAGGGACCAGGGCTGATCTACACTGCGCATCCGTAACTCCCCTCATCGTCCCCTTCCCCTCCCTCCCCTTCCCCTCCCCCCAGCCATAAAGGCGGAGGCTCCTGGTGGCTGGGAGGTGAGGTAGCTTTAGCAGGTGCTCACTGGGCTGTCAGCTCAAGGCCTGTTCCTACGACCCGCTGCCTTTCCCAGCAGTTCTGGGGAATCTGCAAGGCCCGAGTACCAGGGCTGGGTGGAGAGTTAACTGTTCTGATTCTTCCAAGGTGATCAAAGACCAGCAGACCCACTGCCCTGGGGCACTAAGTGAGCCCTAGAATGTATCCCAGCTGATTGCACACTGCCTTGGAGCAGGCGATTCAACCAGCAACCGTCAGCTGGCAGGGAGAAAGATGGCTTTTATTAACGACAGGAGCACGGCCCTGTGGATCCAAGCCCTGAGGAAACAAAAACAGCGTCAGAGGAAGAATGTGATACAAACCCACTGGAGTCACCAGGCAAAACAGCCCCCATGCCTAAAGCCTGCGTGACAATGGCCTTTGTGCCTGGCGCCATTGGAGGAGCGGGCGGAAGTCGGACACGTTTCCACGCAGGTGAGAGCACTGTCAGTGTTGGGGCACGTCGCTTTTGCTCCATGAAGATTTGCAGCCCCCCACCTGGCCTGGCCCTTCCCCCCATAGGGGTGTTTCATCCGCACTGTGTTTTAAATGCTTCCTAGTCAAACTTGAATATGCAATGAGACGCGGGAGCTTTGTGGCGGAAATATAATTAAACTGGGGAAAGATGTAAAAGCTGAAGAATAGGATGACATCAGGCTGATTTCACACTCGGCAGTCGGATCGCTGGGCCCAAGCCCCGCTCTTGCCACGCAAGGCAGATCAAAGTGCCCTGCCACCGCTAGAAAGGCAAAAGGGGACTTAAGTATGCTAATCCCCAGGACAAATATATTTTAATCTTGTTAGAATACAAGTTAATGCTGCAGCTCAGTGGCTGAACTTGGTCAGACTGTAGAGATCCATTTTTATTTTAGCTATGAATGAGGTACCTCTTGGTTTATTCATCGGTAATGAAAGTAAATTTACAAAGCAAACCCCTCTTTGGGCAGTGTCACCCCCACCTTGAGCTTTCTCTGCTGGGGGGTGGGTGGGATTCCAGAGGCTGTCAGGACGGGACAGTCCCAGCACCGTGCACCCCTCTCCTACCTGGGCCTCTTTCTGCAGAGGATCCCGATGGCCAAGACAAGAGCTCAGCTCATTTGGCAGAGAAGGAACAGGGAAACTCTGAAATTAATTAAAAGATTCTCCAAAGCAATCTGTTTCCCTTTAGGCCCGAGGTTTGACAACCAAACCAATTCCTTGCTATCAGCCCTCTCACTTTAATTTTTACAATGTCAATTTTCATTACTATTAATTATTTGCTGAGCTCAACTGTACATCGAGTATTGCTCTGATTAGCAAGCAGCTCCTCTCTCAGTTGCTGCCTCTTTCCGTTTCGATTCCTGATGGATGTGAGTAGGCAAGTTTGCGCACGTGTGTTTATGTAAAAATCACACACATGTAGAATAAGAAAATGTGTCAGTCACCCCCTCAAAGAAAACCAGTGGGGTAAAATATTATGTAGAATCACAAATATATCTGTGCAGCTGAGTGTGTCTGTGTGTGTGTGAGAGAGAGAGAGAGAGAGAGAGAGAGAGAGAGAGAGAAGGGACGGGGAGGGAGGGGGAGGAGCCTGAGCGCACGGGAGCGCTTAACTGTAAGGTTACAGAAGGTTAAGTGGCCCTGCACAACCTGCCTGCTAAATATTGCTGACGGCAGCCTTCTAAAAGGCAATTTCTGTCTTTCTGCTCTGGTGTGTGTTAGAATTCCCGCTGCCTCAGGCAGAAAACCTGACTCCCACCAAAGTGCGCAGCACAGCCCTGCTTTCCCAAGCCCCGCCTTTGCCCTCCGCAGGGGGGGTGGGGCGGTGCACTGAGGCGAAAGCTCACAGTCCCTGCCTGCAGCCCAAGGCAAGGCCAGGCGACTGGCAGCCCGGGGGAGGGGCAGCTGGCAGCGGCGTCCCCACCCCCAAGGAGAGCTTGGAAGGCTTGGACTGGGTCTACCCACCCCCACCCTGCTGTCCCTGGTTTCCAGGACTCAGGAATGTCCATTTCTGCTGTAACTGTCTGTGCAGGCAGCACAGGCATGCATTGTAGTTACTGTAAACACACCATTGCTCCATGGTAGGTTCCAAAATTCCAGGGAAGGGAAGCTAAATGGAGCTTGAGGCCATAGCACAGACCCTGCAAGAGAAACATGTGAGGACTCCCTTCTTCTCCTATCATTTCTCCTAATCCTTAGTTCTGTAGCTGTGGTCACCTTAAAAGACATTCTAGCACTTCCTTCATCTGTCTTGTTCCGGCAGTCAGGTTTCCCAGACATCTGGTTTATTATGTCCTCCTGTCTTAAACAATAATAATAATACCTAACATTTGTCGAGGTCCTGCTACGTGCCAGCATGTGAATTTCCTCGTGCTGCCATACAAAGCACCACACGCTGATGTTTAAGCAGCGGAAGTGTGTGCTCTCAGTCCTGGAGGCTAGAGATCCGAACTCAAGGTGTCAGTAGGACCACGCTCTCTCTGCAGGCTCTGGGCGAGAGTCCCTCCTGGCCTCTCCCAGCTGCTGGCGTTGGCCAGCCATCCTCGGTGTCCTCGGTTTGTAGACGCATCATGCCAACTTCTGCCTCCGCCATCACGTGGCTTCTCCCCAGGAGCCTGAGTCCAGATTTCCCTCCTTATGAGCCCCGTTGGACTTAGGGCCCACCCAATTCAGTGGGACCTCCTCTATGTCCACAACGGCCCTAGTTCCAGACAAGGACAGAGTCACAGGTTCCCGTGGACATGAATCTGGGGGGGACATATTGAACCCAGGATGGCCAGTACTCAGCATGTTACATAGATTGTCTTAAATCACTGGCGCAATGCACCAGGGAGGTGGCCACTGTGACCATCAGCACCTTAAGTGTGAGGACCCCAGAAATGAAGTTGTCCTGACCAAGCCATCATGGGCAGAGCTCTTGCTGCCCCTGTGATGTCGCTTGCGGCTTCCTCAGCTGGCTTGAGTCATCAGCAACATAACCCTGACTCGCTTTGGGCTGGCCATACTGCATGCATGTGTGCCCCGTGAGACACTGTCCCCGGACGTATGAAACGCACCGCAAGGGATACGCGAATGGAAAGCGCACGCCGCCATACCTATTGTGACTTTCCCTCTCTCTGCCCTGGTTTTCTCATCTGAAACCTGAAGAAAATAATAGAATCAACCTTGTAAGTTCATTGTGGTCATCGCGAGTGGGCACAGGAAGACACTGGGGTCACGCCTGGTGCACCGCGAGCTCTCAGCCAGCGCCCCCTGTGGTCGGGACTCGCGGCTGCTATTTCTCTTCACCACCGTCGGCTGTCGCTCTCTGACTGTAAATTATCAAATCACAAACTCTTGTGTAGCGTCCTCTGGCTGTTTCAGCATTACGTGAGACTTAGCTCCCTACTCCTTCCTCCCTGAGATGGAAGGTTCTTCGGCAGCATGAGGCGGCCGCCAGCTCCTCACCTGCGCCGCGCCTGGTTCCCCACAGTGCAAAGTGGGGAGAAGTAGACCCGCCCCAGAGCGTGGTTGAAATCATACATGTAATGAGCCTGGCACGGAATAAATGCTTGAAAAAAGGTAGTGATTATTCTTACTAGGGTAGGAGCCTCCCTGTAGCAGGTCCTGCAGTTCCAGGGTCCCATTGGGTGCCCCGTGTCAAATGTGCCCAGTAAGCGGGGGAGCACACGGAAGGCACTGGGCACGCACCTGAGCACGCAGCTGTCACGATTGCAGTTATTACCATGTTACTGCTTGACTAACTTCACATGTGCGGGACTCTGGCTCACAAAGAGCAGACCAATGACGTCCAGAGCTGAGCTTCTCGAACTGGAAGCTGAAGAACTTTTTGTGAGATTGTGAAAATACAGGTATATAAAACTGAAAACAAATCAACACAGGGCTACGCACCCAACTGAGCACCATGCCATTCTAGGCAGAGAGCAGAAGGTTTGATTTAAACACTTGGGGAAAGGATTAAGATGGAGACCTCCCCTTCTCAGGCTCTCAGAGGCCCTGGCAGCATCTGCAATGAAGGCAAGTTGAAGGGCCCTCCCACATCTGGGGCTTTGCCTGGCTTGGCTCCAGCTCCTTCAGGGCTGGGCCAAGAGTTGGCCTCATGTGCCAAGTGACCAGGGATGCGGTACGCTCACCCCCACCAAAGATGCCTAATCATGAGCGACAATAGCAATAATCATGAGCAGTCACCCACGTTTAGGAGCGCAATGTGCCATGCAAAGTACTTGGTAGGCATCATCTCGTTTCACCCTCAGCACAATCTGGAGAGGTGAGTCCTGTGATTCTTGCAGTACGGAACCAGCGACAAGGCTGTAAATGGCAGACCTGAGCTCCGTCCCTGCAGGAGTAACTTCGCTTTAAAGAGAGCCACTGAGGGGCCAGAGGTGACACGCATCCCAAGGAGTGGCTGGCCTACCATGGAAACTTGGCATCAGCACACAAGCAAGCGTCTGGTCTGGGGACCGTGGCTGGTAGCTCCGTGTGCACCTGTGCGTTTCCCAGCCTCCCTAGTAGGTTGCGGACGCTGGATTAGTACTGACCAATGTTCTGGGAGCAAAAATGACCCACTAGGACCCTCTGGTCCAAGGCTCTTTCCTGCCTCTACAACTCTGGACGCCCCAGGTTAGACGGCGTGGCTGCAGGACAGTGACATTCACGTCACCGGGACCCCCACATGACAGTGTGGAGCAGAGTCCCTTCACCACACTTTGGACACAGACGGGCCAAGGAGATGCTGCAGTTAATCTGTCACGGCCGCATAGGCTAGCTCACCCTGGCCACGAGACCTGCCCGGGAGCTGCATGTCACACCACAGTGACAATGGTCTGTTCCTCCCACCCTAGGGCCAGTCCCCCTCCTGAGAGGAGAGAGGCCATCTCGCTGCCCTCTACTCTTCCCACAAACTTACTCCTTCTCATCCTTTCCCACCGCTCTCCAGGGCCTGGACCCAGACTGGAGGGGGAAGATTAAGTTTCAGACACCGCGCCCCAATTGTTCCTTGTGTGATAAAGGACTCGTTTCTATTGCTACAGCTACTTACTGTTTAATTATGAAAGGGCGGGAGGGCCCATGTGAGAATTTTGCTTGAGGGCTGGGAATGTACAGTTAAGGATGAGATAAGGAACATGTAACGTCTTCCTGGTGTGCGTTTACATCCGCTGCTGTGCTCAAAGCCGCGTGGGCAATGTCGCACCCCCTCCACCACCCAGGGCTCCGATGGAACACGGAGCTTGCTGATTTTAGCACCATTCTTGTAATCTGCTTGATGGAGTAAAAACTCAAGGCTAACGTGGTTCAGTGTTATTCCTATGACCACCCACCCTGCCAGTGGAGGGTGACGATTCTGGGTGACACTCATAATAATTCAAATAAATTTACATTTTCATCTCTGCTGCTGTTGAGCAGGTTGTTCACCGCACAACGCAGCCCTCAGAGGAGGGCGAGTTAAAACCCAGCCTGCTTTCTGCCTGCCCAGCTCTGTGTCCGGCAAACAGCTGCATCCACCTCGAGGAAGCAGTTTTCCTAAATGGCACCAGGGTGCCACGCACTCATCACGGGTCGTACAGGTGACACTGTGACTGCCCAAGGAGGGAGACTTCCTCTAATTTGCATAAAGGCGTCAGTGGCAGCCCCGGCGGAGAAGACTGGGGCACGCAGAAAATGGAGGGAAAGAAGAGGCCAACTGCTACGTTATCAAGACATGAGTGCCAGCGCCTTATTTTCATTTAAAACAAAACCATGTTAATACTGAAAAACAAACAACTCAAAAGCCATGACCACCACCACCCACCTCTGAGGTCTCTCGAGAGTTAAAGTTATTTTTTATTCGTGGAGTGCGTATCCAGGTGAACCTCATTTTACTGCCCTGCTCAGGGACCATCGTTCCCAGACGGAAGGCTTGCGGCGACCCTGAGTGGGGCAAGTCTGCGCTGCCTTTTTCCCAACAGCAGCAGCAGGTGCTTGCTCCATGTCTCGGGGTCAGCGTGTTTGGTAGTTCTCACAGCATTCGGAACTTTTTCATTATTATTCTATCTATTACAGTGATCTGTGATCAGTGATCTTCATTGTTATCACAACTGTTTGGGGCACCATGACTGTGCCCTAAAAGATGGGAACTTCATTGTTAAATGTCGTGTGTGTTCTGACTGCTCTTAGTGACCTGCCATTTCCCCGTCCCTCTCCCTTCCTTGGGCCTCCCTCTGCCTCGACACACGACGATATTGAAATTAGGCCAGTCAGTCACCCTACAGTGGCCTCCAAGTGTGCAAGTGAAAGGAAGGGTCTCCCGACTCTCACTTTCAAGCAGAAGCAGAAATGATTAAGCCAATGAGGAGGCGTGTTGAAAACCAAGCCGGGCTGAAAGCTGGGCCGCTTGCACCAAACAGCCGAGTTGTGAATGCAAAGGAAAAGTTCTCGAAGGAAATCAAAAGTGTCACTCCAGTGAACACGTGAATGATAAGAAAGTAGAAAACTCCATTGCTAATGTAGAGAAAGATTGAGTGGTCTGGACGGAAGATCAAACCAGTCACAACATTCCCTTAAGCCAGAGCCTAATCCAGGGCAAGGTCCTGACTCTCTTCAACTCTAAGGAGGCTGAGAGAGCTGAGGAAGCCGCAGAAGAAAAGTTAGAAGCCAGCAGAGGTTGGTTCGTGAGGTTTAGGAAAAGAAGCTGTTTCTGTAACACAACAGCGCAAGGTGAAGCGGCAAGGGCTGATGGAGAAGCTGCAGCAAGTTGTCTGGAAGATCAGCTAAGATAATCGATGAAGGTGGCCACACTGAACAACAGATTTTCAGTGTAGACAAAACAGCCTTCTATTGGAAGAAGATGCCATCTGGGACTTCCATAGCTAGAGAGGAAAAGTCAATGCCAGGCTATAAAGCTTCAAAGGACAGGATGACTCTTGGGAGGGGCCAGTGCAGCTGGTGACTTTGAGTTGAAGCCAGTGTGCTCATTACCATTCTGAAAGTCCTGGGGCCCTTAAGAATTATGCTGAATCTACTCTGCCTGTGCTCTGTAAGTGAAGCTAGAAAGCCTGGAGACAGCACATCTGTTCACTGCTTGGCTGCTGAGTATTTTAAGCTCACTGTTGAGAGCTACTGCTCAGAAAAAAAGATTCCTTTCAAAATATTACTGCTCATTGACACTGCACCCGGTCACCCAAGAGCTCTGCTGGAGATGTGCCAGGAGGTTAATGTTGTTTTCACGTCTGTTATCACAACCCACTCTGCAGCCCGTGGATCAAGGAGTCATTTTGACTTCTAAGTCTTATTATTTAGGAAATGCGTCTTGTAAGGCTCTACTTGCCATAGACAGCGATTCCTCTGATGGATCTGGGCAAAGTAAATTGAAAACCTTCAGGAAGGGATTCACCCTTCAAGATGCCATTAAGAACACTCGTGATTCATGGGAGGAGGTCAAGATATCAATATTAACAGGAAGGAGTTCATTCCAGCCCTCATGGATGACTTTGAGAGGTTCAAACCTTCAGTGGAGGAAGTCACTGCAGATGTGGTGGAAACAGCAAGAGAACTAGAATTATCAGAGGTGGAGCCTGAAGATGGGACTGAATTGCCACAACCTCATGATCAGACTTGAAGGAATGAGGAGTTGCTTCTTATGCGTGAGCAAAGCAAGTGGTTTCTTGAGGTGGAATCTGCTCCTGGTGAAGGTGCTGTGAATGTTGTGGAAATGACTATAAAGGATTCAGAATATTCCATAAACTTAGTTGATAAAGGAGTGGCAGGGTTTGAGAGGATTGACTACGATTTTTGTGTAAAATGCCATCAAATAGCCTCACATGCTACAGAGAAATCATTCATGAAAGGAGTCGTCGATCCACGTGGCAAACTTCATTGCTGTCGTATTTTGAGAAATTGCTACGGCCACCGAGCCCTCAGCAACTGCCACCCTGATCAGTCGGCAGCGTCAGCATTGAGGCAGGACCCGCCACCAGCAAAATGATGACGCCTCGCTGAAGACACAGATGATTGTTACCATTTTTTAGCAAGAAACTATTTTTTAATTAAGGTCTATACATTGGGTTTTTGTTTGTTTCAGATGGAGTCTCACTCTGTTTCCTGGGTTGTAGTGCCGTGGCGTCAGCCTAGCTCACTGCAACATCAAATTCCTGGGCTCAAATGATCCTCCCGCCTCAGCCTCCCAAGTAGCTGGGACTATAGGCATGCGTCACCATGCCCAGCTAATTTCTCTATTTTTAGTAGAGATGGGGTCTCGCTCTTGCTCAAGCTGGTCTCGAACTCCTGATCTCAAGCGATCCTCCCACTTTGGCCTCCCAGAGTGCTAGGATTACAGGCGTGAGCCACCGTGCCCAGCTTATACATTGTTTTTTTAGACTTAGTGATGTTGCACCCTTAATGAACTACAGTATAGTGTAAACATAACTTTTATATGCACTGGGAAACCAAAAAATTCATGTGACTCACTTTATTGAGATATTGGCTTTGTTGTGGTGTTGGTCTGGAACTGAACCTGCAATATCTCCAAGGTACGCCTGTATGTATTCACATATAGGGTATATATTTTCCAGAAAACATTTGCTCCTCTTCCCTTTTCCCCCGTTCTTGGGATGAAGTACTCTCTCCTGCCCTCTCTGATGTGCAGCTTGGCTACGCGACTTGCTTTGGTTGATAAAATGTTTGCAGGTGTCTTTGGCTTCACGTTCGCCTTCTGGCGACTGGCCAGGAGCAGGTGATGCTCCAGGTAGTCTGGACTCCAGGGTGAACACAGGGGGTGCAGACCCAAGCCCACCCTGCAGCACAGGGCACACCGAGCTGACCTGCATGGGCAGCAGCACCACCTGCCGAGCCCACGCTAGGTCAGCCGAACTGCAGGTGCCGCGCAGACCCACGTGCATGGGAAGAAACGCTGACTCGTACCAACCGCCGAGCTCGCGGTGTGCAGTCAGTGCAGTGTCACAGTGGTCACAGCTGACTCCATAGCCTCTTTCAAAACTCATTCGTCACCCTCTTGTGGGATTTGGGGGTATGGGATTTTTGAAGGGTTTAATCCCCCTGTCCCACTTTTTATTTTTAGTTCCACGTACGGGTCATGCTTGACATTTCCAAACTTCTGATTTCTATGTACATTCTCGGCCCTCGGTGGTGTTTGCATTCTGCTCATTCAGGATGGCCTGTAGATCTCGCCACTTCCGTTCCCCACCACAACACTCATCAGTGCCGTCGCCCGTCCTTCCCTCCCAGCGGGTAAGGTCGGCGGGCTGTCTCAGAGCAGCCGTAGATGGGAAATGGGGCCGCGCAGCTGCGAGCCTCGTGGCACTGAGACGGAGCCCTCCACGCGACCCCGCTATGTAAGGCTCCTTCACCTTTTTGGGTGAGGACTTTTTTTAAATTCGTCTTAAGCCTTGGAATCAACTTTGCTTACAGTATTCCCTGCGGCGAGATCAGAGGATTTCCCAGAGCTTACGCCTGCCCTGGAGCACCTGTATCTCCCTCTCCCGCAGCCCAGCCTGGCTCCCCGCCACCCACCGCCCCGTGCTTCCTTCTGTCACCGCATGGCCCACGAGAGCCAGAACATGCTCGGCTCACTCGTGGCTTCCTGGGCAGCCCCGCCCGTGACGCCTTCAGAGGCGAGCCGGGGTTCCGACTCCGCACTCACGTCTCTTGCCTGTGCAAGAATCCAGCCTCGTGGGAAAATGCGAGAGACCGTAGGGAGGTAGAAGACATACTGGACTTCCAGGAGAGGACTCGACTTGCCTGGCATGTGCCGTGGGTGGCTCCAGGAGAAGGCGCCGATGGAGAAGTGTCCTTCGCCCAGTGTCCAGCGGGCGCCAGGCACTGGGACCTGGGGGTACAGGATTTTTGAAGGGTTTAATCACAGGGAGTGCAGAGGCCACTCAGGCATGGAGCTTATGTCTCAGCAAAGTGCCAGGACATTGTCACTTGGGAGCACTGGTCACTTAAATGAGCCGAAGCTGATGGTGGCGCCAACCCTGGATGGAAAAGGACTTTGTCCCACACATGGCGCCCTAATCTAAGCTCTGATGCCCAGACCCTAAATGTAGGGCGACTTTTCCTTCTCGCCCCTGTTCTGCCTGTGCCCATCAAAAACCAAGCCCTCCAGCCGGCCTCCCTGCTCCTCTCCTGCAGCTCGGGGCCCCCACGGCTTCACGCCCTCCCTCCTGCTCTGGATTGACTTTGTTTCCCCCCAGCCCGGGCTTCCGTGCCTAACGCCTCCATTCCACTGAGGGAGGCTCATCGTGGCATTTGGGGCCGAGGCAAGGCCACAGGCGCTAACGGTGGGGAGGCCTTTGCTCTGCAGACCCCACCCGGCAGTTCGCACTTGCACGTTCGATCAGGACCAGCTCGGAAGAGGCGACGGGTGGAGGCAGTCCTCCCATCTTTCACAGTTTCCGCGTCGCATATAAAACGGTGTTCCAGATCAACGCTAAAACGACAGGAACAAAGTTACTAGGCGTAACCGACCCCACCTGTGGCCCCATCTGTCATAGAGCTGGGTGTGTAAGGCGTGTGCGAGGAGGGATTCGCGTGTCCCCGCCCTGACTCCTCTGGCAGGAAGCACTGGGGGTGAGCGCTCAGCGACGTCCGACAACGGGGGGTGCTCCGAGGATATCAGAGAAATCAGGTCAGAAGCTGTTCGGCAGGACGACATCACGACTTCCTTTTGGGACACTCAGTAAACACTCGCACAGAATTGGAGTCTGCTCTGCGAGACCAGGACACGCCGCAGCACACGTGCTGCGCTGCACCAAGCTGAGATGGCGCAGGAAATGTGTCGTCCTCAGGCCCCAAAGTCAGCAGTGAGATGGCTTCAGAGGAGGCCTGACCAAGCCGTGACAATGTTACCAGGGGCTGATTCCTTTTGGTCTCCTCCCTTTGCCTTCGAAGGCACAGGCCTGTCCTTAGGCCTGCCCTGCAGGGACACAGGTGGCTCCCAGCCAAGGGAGGCCATGAGCTTCCTGGTTCACACCCGGGACAGGGACCCAGGTCCCATCAGCCCCTGGGGGACCTGGAAGCCCAGGCCCTGCTGAGGGAGAGGGGGCCGTGTCTTCTGAACCCTCCTCTGGTCTTCACCCAAAGGCCACTGCTCTTTGGTGGCTCACGCCTGTAATCCTAGCACTCTGGGAGGCCGAGGCGGGCAGATCGTTCTGAGCTCAGGAGTTCGAGACCAGCCTGAGCAAGAGCGAGACCCTGTCTCTACCAAAAAATAGAAAGAAATTAATTGGACAGCTAAAAATATATACAGAAAAAAAAAATTAACCGGGCATGGTGGCACATGCCTGTAGTCCCAGCTACTCGGGAGGCTGAGACAGTAGGATTGCTTGAGCCCAGGAGTTTGAGGTTGCTGTGAGCTAGACTGATGCCACGGCACTTGCCCCAGGCAAGAGAGTGAGACTCTGTCTCAAAAAAAAAAAAAAAAAACAAAAAAGCCACTGCTCTTGTTGCTAGTTCCTGGGCTCCCATTTCATCCCAGGAGGGAGAAAGCCCCTTAACCACTGCCCACACCTGCCTTTGAGCTGATTAAGCCAGCAGGTCCCCAGCTGTCCCCTGGGGCCTCTGTCCCTTGCGAAGGGCACATCTGGGTTTCCCTGCTGGCTCCTCCTTCACACCGCCCTGCTGGGTTACTCTGCCTTCCCTAAGGTCACGATTGCCCGGGAAAATTCACACGTCCCTCCAGCACTCTGGCCTGGAGACCCCACCCCGCCAGGTGGAGACCCCACCCCGCCAGGTGTCCTGGCGTCCCCCTCCTAGACTGCCCCAGGTGGCTGGCTGTCACCGAACACACTGCAGTGCTGTGGCTTCAGTCAGGCCAGAGGAGTCTGACATGGTTTGGATGTTGGGCCCTCCCAAGTCTCATGTTGAAATCCGATCTCAGTTATAAGAAACGACAGTGATCTAGCACCTCTTATATTTTCCCGGATTGAGCTCGAGCCCACTATCGGAAGTGAGGTATCACAAGATCGGAAGAACGGGCTCCACATGTACTCGCCATCAAATTGGTGCTAACTGATTAACGCTATGGTGCTCACATGGCAGTAATATTCTCCAGGGATTTGGGGCGGGGGGTAAACCCGCAACTAAAGGACACGGGGAGCATTGTAGGGGGGAAGGGCACACCTCTAACCCTCGCTTGGGTGAGGCAAAGACATAAAGTGTAACCATAATGTTTGTACCCTCATAATACCCTGAAATAAATAATAAAAATAAAAAAACCGGCCGGGCGTGGTGGCTCACGCCTGTAATCCTAGCACTGTGGGAGGCCGAGGTGGGCGGATCATTCTGAGCTCAGGAGTTCAAGACCAGCCTGAGCAAGAGCGAGACCCCGTCTCTACCAAAAATAGAAAGAAAATTAATTGGACAGCTAAAAATATATATAGAAAAAATCAGCCGGGCATGGTGGTGCATGCCTGTAGTCCCAGCTACTCGGGAGGCTGAGACAGTAGGATTGCTCGAGCCCAGGAGTTTGAGGTTGCTGTGAGCTAGGCTGACGCCACGGCACTCACCCCAGGCAAGAGAGTGAGACTCTGTCTCAAAAAAAATAAATAAATAAATAAATAAATAAATAAATAAATAAACCAACAAAGAATGAAATCCGATCTCAGTGTTGCAGGTGGGGCCTGGCGGGAGGTGTTCGGGCCATGGGGCGGGTCCCGCATGAATGGCTGTCCCTGAGGTGAGTGGGCTCTCGCTTTATTAGTTCACCGGTTGTTTAAAGGAGCCTGGCACCGCCCCGACTCCTCCTCTCGCCATGTGACACACCCGGTCCCCCTGCACCTTCCGCCTTGATGGGAAGCTCCCTGGAGCCGTCACCAGAAGCGCGTGCCGGCACCACGCTGCCTGTGCAGCGCAGAAGCCAGCGCTAAATACACCGCTTCTCTTTATGCATCACCCAGCCTCAGGTATTTTCTCCATAGCAAAGCAAATCGACTAACAGAGCCCCACACGGGGTCAGAGGGTGCTCTTCACCGGGGAGAAGTAGAGGGTCACAGGCCACTGGCCAGGCCCTTTGGCTCAAAGACGCCGGCTGCTGGCGCTCCAGACCTGAGGAGGCGACGCACGGATATGGCGGTGACCAGATGCCGCTGGACAGATGCAGGCCCCGTCCAAGGTGCCCTGTCATTGAGGCCCAGGAAGGAGAGTGAGTTATTGTCACTCAGCAAAAGGTACTTGGTGACCTACACAAAATTAATTTCTTAACTGGCGCTGTGAATGCCCAGGGGATGTGTTCACACATCAGAGAGAACTAGCAGGGGACGCCTGTTGTTTGACAGCCTGAGGAAAGGCCAGTGGGCGGAGGGGAGACCTGGGCGAGGGGGGGCTCCCCAGTCAGGTGGTGAGGGCTGGCACACAGGAGCACAGGAACCGCCCTGCACCAGCTGCGAGGGGAGGCCGGGCATGCACACACGTGCCTCTCCCAGCTGCGTCACCCTGGGAACGTTACTTAACCTGCTGAGCCTGTCTTCCCATCCGTAAAATAGGAACGTGAATTCTAGTACCTTCTTCCAGTCTCGGAAGCCATCGGCCTGAGTGAAGCAGCTCAAGACGGAAAATGAAACACGGCGCATCCTCGCTTGTAAGCGGGGCTAGGCCGTGGGTACGACGGAGCACTCGGAGCAAGCGGGGTCACAGACGGTGGAGACTCCACAGGCGGGCGGGGTGTGCGGGGCGCGGGATGAGAAATTACCTACCGGGTACAAGGTATACTGGTTGGTGACGGTACCCTGAAGGCCCAAACGTCACCACGACACGATATATCCATGCAACGAAACTGCACTGGTACCCCCGAAATCCATAAAAATTTTTAAAAACATGAGTTTTTAAATGGTAAAAAAAACTTACTGGAAGACTGACTGATTCCTGGGCCCAGACGCCCAGGGCCTGGTTTGTCCTGCCTGCTTCGAACCATCTACTTCCAGAGCCAGGCTGGGGCCTACTGCTTTGGCCTGAGGCCAGCGGTCGCAGCCAGCTGTGCCCAGACCTCCTGGCACACCAGGTGCAAGAGTCACCAGCAGCCGGCAGCTCCCGCACATGGGCGTCTCCCGTTTCCTCTCCCACAGACCCTCATCTCGTTCGACGATTCCCAACCTTTTCGGATGTTTAACATCCAAAGACTTTGAGATCTACCACTGGATGGTAGTTATATTTTTAGTACTTTCTGAGAAAACATATAAAGACAAAAAACCTCTGGGTTCCCAGGGGCTTATAAACGGCTTTGCATTTTATCAATCACCGTAGCTCCCACATATTTTTGAGGCCTAATTTATGCTGTATGCGTACCTATGCATACACGCAAATGCACATACAGTCAGAAATACACCACACGTATGTATGCATGAATATACACATATGCACATACATAGTAAAGCTGGAGTGTCATGACAAAGGGGCCCCCAAACACAGTGACTAAGAGAACACAGTTTACTTTTCTCTCATGACGTCCCCCTGCTGTCCAGAGTCTCAGGCGTGGGACAGCTCTGTCCCTAGGGGTCATTCGGAGACCCAGGCTCCTTCTGGTCTCTTTCTGGGACGACGGGAACCTCCCGTACGGGCTGTCCACTGTGATCGCCACCAGCCCCTGTGGCTGTTGGGCATTTGAGTCATGGCTAGCACAATTGAGAAAATGAATTTTGAGTTTTATTTAATTCTAATTAATTTAAATAAACTGCCACATGGGGCTCGTGGCCACTGCACTAGATGGTGCAGAGGCCTCACTGCCATCTGCCCGGCCACAGCTGGGAGCTGCCTCCCTGTCTAGACTCTGCCCGGCTGCAAGTGGAGAGAGGCTGCATGGCCAGCGTCCTGGGCCCAGGCCCTCTCTCCACGGAGCTTTCTTTAGCAAATTTCATCACGTGGTCACACCTAAGTGCGAGGAGGTGGAGGGATGTGCTCTCACCAGGTGGCAGTTGCCAGTTACAATTACGTTACTAAGAAGGGAGAGAAGGAATTCCGCAGACAGTCATCTGTCTGAGCCAGGCTGTATAAACACAATATAATTTATTCTGTCCTCAAAACTCACTGGTGAGGATATGGATCTTTAAGACCTTGGAAATAACTCCACACCCCCCGAGGCCTGTGGCTAGAGGGTGGGGACCCTTTACCAAGGTCGGTGCCCCACCCATTCAACAACGCAGCTGACCCTGAGCTGTGCGCAGGGCATGGGAACTGAGAAGGGGGTCCCTGCCCCCGGGGCATGGCCCAGCCTTCCCCATCACTGACCCATCCCGACCCCTGCGGCCGCCTGGCCCTGATCCCATGGTGGGCACTAAGACATATTCTGTGGTCTGCTCCTCTTTTAAAAATCGTGTTAAGATACACAGAAAATTTGCCATCTTAACCATTTTTATGTGCACAGTTGAGTGGCATTAAGTCCATTCTCATAGTTGTGCAGCCGTCTCCACCGTCTGTCTCTGGAACTCTGTTCTTCCCAAATTGAACCTCTGTCGCTATAATGCACCAACTCCCCAGCCCCTCCCCCAGCCCCTGGCACCCACCATTCTACTCACGTCTCTGTGGCTTTGACGGCTCTGGGGACCCCACATGAGCGGGATTGTACAGTACCTGTCCTTTCCTGGCTGGCTGATTTCACTCAGAGTGATGTCCTGGAACTTCCAGGATGTAGCAGGTGTTAGGATTTCTTTCCTGTTTAAGGCAGAATAATATTCCATTTCATGCATATGCCACGCCTGGCTTCTCCACTCATCCATCCACGGACACTGGGCGCTCCCACATTGCAGCTACTGAGAGTAATGCAGCCGTGAACACTGGTGTGCGGGGCTCTCTCTGAGGCCCTGCTTTCAGTTCTTCCGAGTGTACATCCAGAGGTGGAGTTGCTGGGTCATCTGGTAATTCTATTTTCAATTTTTGAGGAACCATTCTACGGTTTTCTACAGCGGCTGCGCCATGTTACATTCCTTCCAGCAGTACACAAGGGGTCCAATCTCCCCGACTTCGCCAAGGCACCCGCCCCTCCCCTGCAGCCCAGGTCTCGGCTTCCCTGGAACGCTTTTTCGGGAGCCCCTCGAGATGCTCCTCTGTCCTCCCCCTCCTGGGAAGCTCCTGATGAGTGGGGTCCCGGACTCCGTGGACAGACAAGGGTGTGTGCATGTGGAACTGGGGGGCTGGTAGGGCTGGGAAGGGGCAGCACTGCCTGAGGACAGTCAGAATCACTGTTGGACCCTGATCAGTCTACAAAGGTGATGCCAGAAAATAAGGCCGGAAGGCTGGCAAGGAGACCCCCGGCATACTTGGATGGTGTCGAGAGCCACTGAAGGCTTTGCAGGGTGAGATGTTCCAAGATGTGCTCATGGAGACCTACGCAGCAGCAGGTGGAAGGACAGACCGGGAGAGGCAGCCCCTGCAAGAGGCTGGGACGGGCCCTGCATGGCGGCAGCCATTGGTGGAGGCCAACAGCGTGGCTGAGAGTGGCCAGTGGGGCAGGCTGTTGTCTTTGGGCCCAGGCCGTGTCCTGCTCCTCAGGCTGCAGGAAAGAGGCCACGCCACCAAGACCACCGCTTCTCATTCACCCCATCAGCACAGGGCACACAGAGTTCACACAAGGGACAGCGTTTTGCTGCTACACGTCTAGTGTGCTCACATTCATGCCCCAGGAGTGGGGCCCTCCCGTAACACCCTGGGCCCATCAGGAGGGAAACCAGGGAGCGGGAACCCTTGGGAAGACAGGGAACACCTCCCCGAGAAGCCCAACCCCCAGGGGCCCCAGGCTCCGAGCCCCGCCCCCGCCACGGAGGGATTGTCCCGAGCAACCGCCCAGGACTTCATGGTTCAGAAGCCACCAGAAGGCAAAGGGTGAATGGCGGCTGCTCCCAGACCCTGCGCAGAGCCCTGGGCAGGGGCTAAGACGCCGCGCGGCGTCCGGCCTACACGCTTGGCTGCCTCTTCTGTGTGCTGTGTGTCTTTAAAAGTGGGAAGAGCTGCTACCCAAAGAGAAAAGGAGGGGCATCTCAGGAAGCCAGGGGCATCTGCTCTCACAGGAGAAACTCTTTTAAATTTATAATCAGGAGCTCGGGCAGGGAAGGGCCCTGCCCCTGCCCGCAGGGCCCGGGGTCAGTGGGGCTCCGACAACTGTTCCAGGGCTACCCCTGCAGTCCCGTCGCAGGAAGGCGAAGACATGGGGGCTGAGCTTCCCCAGGAAGGACAAAGACCAGGGCAAATGTCCCAGGATAAAGGACAGGACTGGCCCTCTGGCCGAGGCTGAAATTCCTCCTCGGCGCCAGGACTGCTAGAGCACGCTGTTCCTTTCCGTGTGGGTGTTAGGTGCTATGTTCACATGCTTATTATTACAATTACCCGTTAGTTTTTAGCAACGGATGTCATGAGTGAGCAAGGAGCTCTTGCTCCACCAATCCGGAACCCGCCTTGGCTGCCCTGCAGGCCCACCCAGCCTCGCGGCACCTGGCAGGCCACAGCTGCCCAAATACCTGGTGCGAGGGGCCAGGCTTCTGGAATGTTCTTCTCTTATCCCCCAGGAGTCCTAGGCTGCTCCTTCCAGCCCTTCCTCCAGGAAGCCCAGGGAGCTGCGGGGCCTGCTCCTGCCCAGCCCCCGCGGTTGCCATGGCTCGGCTCAGGCATCCCCGGCTCACAGGAAACGCTTGTAGAATTGACGCATGGGGCAGAATGGGGCAACGTGGAAGATGGAGATTTTTTTTAAATGAGCAAACAGTTTGGAGAACCCTGCAGAAACAAAAGGGGGAAAAGGAAGACAGTCCAACAAAGGCCAGAAGAGCAAAGAGAGGCAGGAGCAAGGTGGAGCTGGCAGGGGCGAGGACGCGGAAGCCTGAGGCCAGGCCGCAGGGTGGGGACAGGGCATCGGCAAAGGGGCTCCCGAGGCCAGGAAAGGGGACAGGCAGTGGGGACGCAGGGCCAGACGCAGGTGGATGGACATCCGGGGCTGGGGCAGAGAAACCCGACCAGGCTGGAGGGTGCAGGACGGAGCACACGACAGCAGAGGAGAGTGGGACAGGGTTTCCCGGACTAGCTGGTACTCAGAGGAGCTAGAAACCATCCAGTCGAGCCCCGCATTTTACGGGGTTTTCACAGAAGCTGAAGACCAAGGGGTCCAGTGGGCAGCCCAGGCTGGAAGCAGGGCCCACCACGCCAGGTCTCTGCAGCCAGCTCCTTCCTGGGACCTGCCTGGCCCACTTTTACACACCCAGATGCACTTGAATGTTGGGATAAGAAACCTGGAAGGAGAAAGGAAAATGCTGGGGGCAGGGCTAATCCAGGGGGGAAGAGTCAGGACAGGAGGCAGAGGGGGACCCTGGCTGCGGAGCAGGAACCCTGCGTCCAGGAGGGGCGGGGCTGTGGGGCGGGGCCATCTGTGTCAGGTGCCGTCTCTGCACATGACAGGCCACCAAGTTCAGGCTTACACCTTCCTCCCTCCACGTTCTCAGGGCAGCGGGAGC
>RJWJ010008317.1:0-53948 GCA_004363605.1 Indri indri | reverse complement strand
GGGTGAAATTCTACCACCACTCCCAAAAAAAGGGACAAGGAGGTGTATTGTACTGGACAAAAGAAATGGAGAAAAGTATTGACAGTACAAGCAATCTACAGTGCCCTTGGGGTAGAAAGAACTATTGAAAAGTTTTCTCACACATGAAAAAGCAATGAAGCACATAACATTGATTTTTAGTTCATTATTTTTTGGGCCTGGGTATTGAAATATCTGAAAGGAAGCCATCACTTTTTTTAATACTTATAATCCCTTTTCTTACTAACAGAC
Source organism: Indri indri (assembly GCA_004363605.1). NCBI lineage: Eukaryota > Metazoa > Chordata > Mammalia > Primates > Indriidae > Indri > Indri indri. The sequence goes on along the minus strand of RJWJ010008317.1, from coordinate 53,678 downwards.
AAATCAGTGATATAAGCCTGTGTTTAAAAATATAATTAAAATTTTAAATCAGATTAGTGAGACTCTAGTCTCAACCCTAGAAAAGGTAGGTCGTTAAGAAAAGGTAAGAGATATAATCTTAATCATTTGGAAAAACATAGGAAAATCCTCCAATCTTCTAACACTTCCTTGGTTCCAAATGTGTGGGTATAACATCTTGATCTCTATTCATTGGCTCAGGCTCCCTCTATTTTTGCAGATCATCAATGGAAGAAAGATGTTCCAAACAGCACAAAGATGTAACTATTATCCTCTACACCTTCCATTATTCTCTGTATATAACATTTTGTGTTTGTATGATCTTAAAACCAGACAGAGGTCTTCAGCTCACTTCCCCATTTAAGCAATTAGTGATAAGAAAGACATCTGCAGAATTAAATATAGTATAAAAATTATATTCTCAGGGATCTCTGAGAAGTCACATAGTCAAATCTCTTGCCCCTAGTCCTCCTAAATCGACATGCTGCTTATAATGAAATACAGTTCTCCTAAAATTTTAAACTCAATTATTATTATTATTTTGTAGTCAAATTAGCTAGCATGAACTCCTGAGCTAGAAATGAATTTGAGAAGCTGGGTTTTAAATGTTGAAAAGGTAAGCTCCCTGCCAAAGATATGTCAGTTACAATGAAAGAGAAAACTGTTTCAATAATTTATTCAGCTCTAAAGGGAAGTTAAGTATGTATATCTTCCATTGCATTATCCATCATAAGAATTTGTGGCTTCAACATTGTAAATGAGGGAGAAAGGGATTAAAATGAAAAACGATTTTTATGTTCATGATCATGCTAATTACTGTGACCAGTTGCTGTGGAAGAAGATAAAGCATAGTACATACATTTAACTTATTTCAATGTGGTCAGATGGCAAAGAAATTTGTTGAAAAGGTTAAGGAAGCTAAATCGGATAATGCACCTAGAGATCTGAGACTCAACTTAGACCCCTTAGTGGCACACAAAGTTTCTTATTGAGGGGACAAGACATCGGAACACAATGACTGCCAGGTAAAAATGAGAACATTTCTGATTTGCTCAAGGAGGTCCAGTATAATATTTTAGTCCAAGAAGAAAGTGGATTAATAGATGGCAAGCAAGACTGTGTTGACTCTCCCCTGCCAATCCAGGCTGCATTCAAGGGAGTAGTGATACATTTGGAGGAAGCACAGCCCTTTCAAGTAAAAGTAGTTACAATTTCAACAGATTCACAAATTGTCATTAGCATGAACAATACTTTATAGCTACCTAAAGATAGCTAAGTTTTAAAAACTGACTATCCTCAAAGTAAAGGCGTGGCATCTCTGGGATTTTGAAGTTGAGTCTCAAAATCTCCAAATTATCCCTAAATTTTTGGCTAAATGGCCCAACTTCAGGCAATGTTAGTATCTATCTGGTTTCATAAATCTCATTTCTTTCATAAAATTTCTCAAAAAAAGTTGGCAGGATCAGTTCTAGAAGTCTGGAGTGAGAGCTGTTTACATGGTCAATATGAAATTACCCAATATTTCTTAAGAATACCAGTGTTTTCACTGACTTGATTAAAACTGATCTCTGGGCAACACTAGACTAGTATTTGTGTACTTTTATTATTTAAAGTTAACTAAACTGGCCTTGAGATTGCTTTTAAAATACTAAATACAAATCAAACACTTTAAAATTATCTAACAGGCTATTATAACTATGGCTACTATAAGAAAACAAACTCATGTTGTCTACGGATAAAAGAAATTTTGCATATGTGGTGCATTTTAGAATAAAACAAACAAAAAAACTCCACAAGTCTATGTCTTTGTCCTAAATCACTCAGGAAGAGGAGATTCTAAAAGATAAAAAAAAAAAAAAAAAAAGTTGCACCAAACCCAATCAAAACTACTTCAATATCCTTCCATTAATTATCTATATTTTTAGGAGGAATCAATAGCCCTATTTCACCCCAAGTGACCAAGATCTAAAAGACACCCCTCCATTCATTGTCTTTTTCATACTTCCGTTAAATTTTGTTGTTAATACCAAGCACTCTTCCCCCAGCTGTGAAGTCAGTCTAGCAGCTGCCTTAGCAAACCATGCCAACCCTACACCAATACATAAAGACAGCTGCCTTGCCTGTCCTTGCAGATGAAAGAAGAGAGCTAAAAGCCTAGAAAAATCTTTAGTACTGGCCATGGCTGTGAAGGCAGCTGCTTGCCTATCATACTGCTGTAAAGTGTGTTATGTGACAACAGCTACAAGAGACAATGGAAAGAATGAATACAACTAATTTCTACCAATAACACATTATATTTCCAAATTGTTCTATCACAAAATATTACATTGTTTTTGATACTTTTAGCTTTAGATTCCTTAGCATTCTATGCGAAGAAGCAAAACCTCACCCTTATATGAATAGTCCTGATTTCTACTTTAATTTCAATAAATAAAGCAATAAAGAATCTTGAAGATTTATGTCCAAAAATTCAAGAGTCACAAACAGCAATTGATTTTTTAACATGAGCATTGTTATGAAGCTTCAAAATAACCTGAGAATCACACCAAGATACAACCGAATTTGAGGCAGACAATAATTTGATGGAAACTAACAATTGTAAAATAGAGTGTTTTTGTGTCAACAAAATGCCCCTCTCTGCGTAGTCAATATGGATTAAAAGTTTAAATACAGTTTATAAGCAGAACTGATATTAATATTTCTCTTCTAGGAAATCTTTTTACTTTAGTAAAAAAGTGTATATGTGATGATTATGATGCCTGCAATTTACTCTGAAATACTTAAAATATATTATACACTGGGATGATGTGATGTGAGCTAAAGTAACAAATATACAATCCAGGAAGTAGTCAACTTTAGTCATAATAAACATTCATATTCCAGAGGTGGCTACTGTAAGTGCCTCTATTTTCTGTTTTCAATGGACACCTGATCCTTTGCTAACTGCCATATTGAATATCAGAAAAAATTTCATTAGTGAAAATAGTGGGCTATAACTAGCATGATGAGTATTAAAAATGGGGTCCCATTTGTGAAATAAAAAGCATTTAAGAAATAAAGTCTAGCTAAAAAGCATTTTAAAGACTTGGCCTATCCTTTCAGGAATAGAGCCTGGGACTCCATTAGAGCATGGGTGCTTTTCCCTTATGCATGATGCCTTCCTTTGAATTGAATATTCTCATGGCCTGTTTGAAATGTGAAGGATTCTGTTTGCCTGTTGTTGGGTATGAAGGAAGCAGAATTCTTCCTTAAGTGTCCCCTTTTCTGCAAGGTGTTAGTCAGAGCCCCTCTGAGGACTGAGATGGGGTTTCCTCATGTTACAAGAACTGTTTGTGCCTGCTTGTTAATATTTAGTTAGTAAATTTCTATGTGTGTGTCTATATGTGCAGCAGAATTTGGTCTGAGATTTGCTTTCATTATAACTTAATAATGAGATTACAAGAAGTAGCTAGTCCTTATCTTCTTCAAATGTCTTCGAATGGCTACCAGTATTTACCAAAAAGAGCCTAAAGCAGGGCATGAGCACACTGGCTCAGGTCAGTGTGGAATAGTAGAAAGATATGTAGATCACTTAAGAATAATCCTATTTAAAGCTACAACCTCTTTAAATACAAAATTTCAAATTCAACATATGACTATCACTATCAAGAGGCATTTAAAAATAACATCAAGTTAGATGATCTGAATAGGAACTATGACTTTACACATAAATATATAAAACACATTAAGTTTCAATAAAGCTGGAATGTAATTTTGCAAAGTCCTAGCAACCCTGTCACATAAAAGGCCATTCAGAGATCTGTTATAGTTTATTAGGGAAAAATATACATATATAACTATACTGAGAGAACGACTAAAGGGATGTTGGCAAGAAGTCTAATCACGAGGCAGAATATTTATAAACATAAGTTTACTTTTTAAAATCCCAGGGTGAAAGAACTGAGAAGAATAAACAGCCCTGTAACAAACCTAAGTATACTATGGCTGTCCAGAAAGTATCCAGCTATGCATACAATGCCTGGATACTTTCTGGCCAGCCCTCTTATATAGGGAACTTGGCAGACGATAGAGACAGCATTTTAAATTTGTGAGGAAAAAAGAGGAGCTATTCAATAAACCATATTGGGAAAACTAGCTTTATACCAGGGAAAAGGAGATTAGAACTCCGTATCAAGCCACACATAATGCAAGCTGTAAAATGGGTACAGGGTTTCCTTTGGGGTAATGAAAATGTTCTGAAACTGGACAGTGTATGATGGTTACAAAACATTCTGAATGTACTAAATGCCAGTGGGTTGTTCACTTTAAAATGGTAAATTTTACATTATATGCATTTTACCACAATAAAAAAGATGAGTAGCGAATACATTACAGCAACTAAGAAAAATCAATCTTTGAACACATTATACAAAACTAGGGAAAATATCTTTTTGATCTCAGGGTAGGAAAGGTTTTTCTAGATAAGACACACAAAGTACAACTACTCCAGCTACAAAACAAATCATCCTAAAACTCAGTAGCTTTAAACAACAACAGTCATTTGTTGTGCTGAAGAATCTGAAATCTGGGCAGGCCTCAGCAGGGATAGCTGGTCTCTGCTCCACATTATGTCCACTGGGGTGGCTGGCTTGATTGAGGCTGGAAGATCCACTTCCAAGACAGCTCACTCACATAGACAGTACGTTTGTTCTAGCTGATGGTCACTGTTCCCATGGACCTTTCTGCAGGGCGAGGCAGCTTGGGCTTCCTCACAGGATGGTGGTTATGTTCCAAAAGCAACCCAAGAAACAAGAAGTGGAAGCTGCTAATTTCTTGAAGTGTGGGCCCCCAAACTGGCACAATACCTCGTCTGCTATATTTTATTGTTCAAGGGCTCATACAGTCCAGATTCAAGGGGAGATATAGACCCCCTTAATGGGAAAAGTGTCAAAGAATTTGGGGGCCATGTTTAAGATTACCATAACAACTCATAAAGGAAAAGATAGGTACACTTGACTGTATCACACTTGCATGACAAAGTCACTATAAAAAAGGTAAAACACGAGACAGTTTGAAAAGAGGTCATTTGTAACACATATAACAAAGAATATCCAGAATAGTTAAAGAATTATAAATCAATAAGAAAAAGATAAATAATCAAATAGAAAAGTGGACAAAGAATATGAACAAATTATGGAAGAAGAAAACTAACTGGCCAATAGACATATGAAAACATGTTCGACATCGCTTTCTAGTGATTAGGAAAGAGCACATTAAAATACCTCATCTGTAATATTAGACTATCAAAATACAACAAAGTCTTAAAAAAAACCCCAAAGTTTGGTTTGTGAGAAAATGGGAATTGTCATAAACTTTGAGTGTTAAATGGAATGATCAGAGAGTAATTTGGTAGTACCTAATAAAATAGAAAAATATATATATACTCTTCCACCCAATAATTAAGTTTCCAGGTAACATATGGAAACAAATGCATATGTCCCTGGAGACATGTATGGAATGTTAATGCTCATAATGTTCATAGTAATTAAAAACTAGAAACTACTTAAATGTTTATCAATAGGGAAAAGTATGAACAAAATTTGGTGTATATTTATAGAGTGAAATACTATATAGCAGTTAAAATGAATTAACTAGATCTCAGTGTAGATACTCAGATTTCAAAAATACAATGTGTCAAAATGTTACAATATAAAGTAAAACATTTAAAAACACATGTTGTAAATAAAACACACACAAAGCAGTATCATATATTCTTTATGGCTATATGCACATATAGTAAAAATGTAAAAATCTGAAGTATATGTTCATATTCAAAATGGTTGTTGCCACTGGAGAGAAAGGTAAATGGTGCTGGGGAGTTAAGCAAAGTGAATATACCAGAGAGCACTGACTGTCACCAAAGATTTGTGCACATGCATGTGCAGTGTTGCTGGGAGGTGAAGGATTACATTTCCCAGTGCCCTTATATCTAGGAGGGGTCACATGACTTTTTCGCACTAACGGAACATGAGCAGAAATGAGGCATGTCACCTGAAGACCAAGAAACTCAAGCAGTGGGAGTGCCTTCTACAGTCTCTTTTTCCTTTTCCATTGGGGTGATACATATGAATGTTGTGACCTTGGAAACCACATGTCAAAGACAGTGGAGCCATAAAACGCAAGGAGCCTGGGTCTTTGTCTTGCCACATGGAACATCAGCAACCAAGAATAGTCACATGGCAGTGTTACAGGAGTTAGAAATAATGTTAAGTCATTAGAATTCTGGGATTTATTTTAGCTAGCTTCACCTACTTGTACAAAAGGGGGTTTCAATATTTTTTTAAACCTATTGATTTCTATTTCTTTGATTAAAAAAAAAGTCTGAGATTTTTTTAAAAAGTCAATGCTTGTTAATTCTAGGTGGTGGACACTCAGGTAGCTGTTAGATTATTTCCTGTAGTTTTTACAGTTCAAAAAAGGTTTTATTAAGAGAGATTTAACAAAGTTGGCAGTCCCTCTAACATTTTAGAGGATGCTCTATTTTTACTGCAATTTACACTTTCTTTGTGGCATGCTCCTAAAAGTTATGCTCTCCTCTACTGTGGCTACCCCAGTTTTCTACAGACTGTAAATATGTCAAGTATTCAACTCAGTGCATATGTACAGCTCCAAAGCTTTTTTCCTATCTTTCCATGTTTATTTAGATGAATGTAAAACCTCACTAACTATTAAAATAATGAATGACTTCAAAATCTTCAAAAGTATATAAGGTATAAAAAGGCATGAGAAAGTAAAAGTAAAGCAAGTCCATACAAGTGATCTTGTGCAAATTAGGAGAAAAATAACTAATATTTACTAAGCATTTAATATGTGCCAAATACTATCATAAGTCACTCTTATAAATATTAAGTCATGTAGTCTTCACAATAACCGTACAAGAAACATACTATAAAGCTCCATTTTATGATAAGAGAGAGAGAGACCCCTGAGAAACCTTCTTAAAACTACTAAATCTGTGTTAGGGACCAATCCAAAAAGGTCTCACACAATTTGAAGACCAAATTTTGTTTACCCAAGGTTCTTAAGATGGAAATCTAAAAACCCTCCTTAATCCCAATACTCCACATAAAACACCAATTCCATTGCTTACTATTTTCTAAATATTTTGTGAGCCCATTCCTTCCTTTATATCCCAAATGCCACTGCCCAAAGTTAAACCATCAAAATGTCGTATCTTGACTATGGCAATAATGTGTCACCTCTCTTCTGAGTTCTTCTCACCCTTCTGAAAATCATCCACCTGAAAATCAGCATTTCTTGAATGACTATTTTAATACAAGCATGCTTAAAGTAAAGAGCATTGTAACATATGCTCTTTTCTTGTTCGTACTAATGAAAGTACAAACAAATCTCCTAGCCCAAAGAGTCTGAGTTATTTAACTGAAATACACTTTAAGGTTCACTGTGAGGTTTAAAATCTTATAGAAAAAGAACCAACTTGCCAAAATTAGAGCTAGCTATTAAAAACATCACCCACTACATATTAAGACACACCTTCTCTGTTCAAGACATCCTACTTGGGAAAAATCTCTAGAATGCCAGACGCCATTATATTTCCAATGGTCATCTCTGAGTGGGCCGATTAATTTTCTTCTTTTAGCTCTTGTGTAATTTTAAAATTTTCTACAGTAAGCTTTATAGTAAGGAAGAAAACTTAGCAAGTCACTAAGTCTAGATCTATAAAATGATTACTTTTCTAGTGAAAATGACAAAACCTTTTCTGTAACGCATCATTTCAATTTAAAATTCCAGAATGTTCTCTAATTTTGAAAAAATCAGCTTAAGTAAATAGATAAAAAAGAATACCGATAACTTGGTACTCTTGTACTTTAATAACAAGAAGTACCACTATAGCCAACACATTTAGAAAACATAAGAAAAAAGAAGCATACCAATTGGAAAGGGGGTATGTTTTTCGTTGCCTACAGAGGATGATTATTTCTTTGGAAAATCCCAAATAATCAAAGCAATATTATTTAATATAAACCATAAATGTAGTAAGGTGACCATATATAAAATTAACACACGAAAATGCAGCACTCTTCATACATGCAAACATGAATTAGTATGAAGATGTAGTAGAAGAAAAGACACCACTGGTATTAACAACAAAAAGGTAAAACACCTTAAAATAAACAAAAAATATGTTCAAGATCTTCATGAAAACCAACCAGAAAGCCCTTTAAAATCCTGATCTATATGTCTTTCCCTTTGCTAATTCCATACTGTTTATTATCATAACTTTATAATATGTACTGAAATCAAGTAAGAAATAATATTGTTTTGGCTATTTTAGGGCTTGCCTTTTCATGCAAATTTAAAAATCAACTTGCCAATTTCTTAAAAAAAAAAAGCCTACTAGGATTTTCATTGAGATTGCATTGAATCTATGGAACGATATGGAGAGAATTGACTTCTTAATATTTATTCCTTCTAATCCATGAACATAGTATCTCTCCACTTATTTAGCTCTTTAATTTCCTGTTGTAATGTTTTGTAGTTTTCAGTGTAGAGGTCTTATATATCTTTCATTAAATACATTTCTTTTCATTTTTAGAGACAGGGTTTCGCTCTGTCGTCCAGGCTAGAGTGCAGTGGCGTGATCATAGCTCACTGCAGCCTCAAACTCTTGGACTCAAGTGATCCTCCCACCTCAGCATCTCAAGTAGCTGGGACTACAGGTTTGAGCCACCAAGCCTAATTTTTTTTTTCTTTTAGAGATGGAATCTCACTATGTTGCTCAGGCTGGTCTCTAACTCCTGGGGCTCAAGTGACCCTCCTGCTTTGGCCTCCCAAAGTGCTGGGATTACAGGCATGAGCCACCATGCCTGACATATACTTCTAAATTAAACCAAACTTATATGGCCAAGATAAACTCTGCTTTCGTCATGATGTATTACCCATTTTTAAAAATTATTTTTGGATTGCTACCATTTTGTATAAGACTTCTGCATCCATGTTTGTAAGACAAATTGGTCAGTAACTCTCTTTTCTTGTGACACCTTTGTCTTTACCAATATAGTTATCTTACTAAATAAATGCTTTGTGCCATCTGGAGTAAAATTTTGAGTTTCGAGGCTTTACTTTGTATCACACTAGCTGACCTTTCAGATGTCCTTCAGGACAGATGTTAACCAATGTCAAATGAATAAATTTCTGCTGCTACTCATCTTGGAGTTGCCAGTGTGAAGTCAGAGCATATGCCCTGTGACTTTCACTTTGGGACTCATATTCCAAACCACTGTATTTTCTCTAGTCATGGTGTCAACAGCAGGCATTGCTGATTCCCAACCTAATATCTATCTACTCCTCTCCCCCACTGCCATTTCCTTCTTGCTGACAGAGCCCCATTTCGTTCAGGAAGCCACCATATTTTTCAGGGGAGGCTAGCTGCAGTCCCAAGCCCAGGGAGAAAATGAGTGTGTGACTAGTGCAGGCACTCAGGACCTCATGCACAGAAGGGCCCTGTGCTTGGCATATAATGCTCTGTGGTCACACTGACTTGAACTTCTTAATAATTTTATCTTTACATTTATGTGTATAAGTGAAGTATGATGGGACAATGAAGCATGCACCTATGGCTTGGAGTCCAAGCTCACATATAGTCCCGACTCTTCAGGACAGGTTCTCAGCCATCAGGTTTAGGGTTGGGCATCACTCTGCAGAATCTCAGTGTAAGGCAAGGGGGTGGCCATTCCAGCCCCAACCTGATCATGCCATGGTGTGTTTATGTGGGCAATGCAGTGGGAGCCTCTCACCCCATCAATGATCTAGGTACCTCTGTTTATTCTGGCACACAGGTAGCCAATCCCTTGGGTTGCCCTCCCCTATGGTTAGGGATGGTAAGCCCATGAGAAAAGAAGATTAACTTCCCTAGCCCTGGCTAGGGCCCTGAATTTTCATTTTGCACTGGGCCCTGCAAATTATGCAGCCAGCCCTGGCAGATCTTGGTTAAGTTTGAATCAATCACGGTGGTCTCACCCCTCCATCAATTTTCATTTTGCACTGGGCCTTGTAAATTGTGCAGCCAGCCCTGGCAGATCTTGGTTAAGTCTGAATCAATCACAGTGGTCTCACCCCTCCATCAATGACTGCTTTATAACCCGGCATGTGACGTAATTCTGGCCAATACTGTATGAGGGAATATCTGCAGAAGAATTTCTGGAAATAGATACAAGAAATAGATGCCCCTTTTCCACATCTATAAATTGTCAATTTTGGATATGCTGTCTAGCATTGTTATTGCCATCTTGCAACCATGATGGGATCCAGCCTGAATACAAATCCAAATGGGGAGAAGGGCTGGTCTAAACTAGAAAATTACAAAGAGGGGGATACAGGGTTCTTATCACAACACAATTACAACTGCCCTACCTCTGGATTCCTTGGTATGTGAGTTGATATATTTACTTATTATTTAAGACAGTTAAGACAGGGTTTAAGACAGGGTTAAGATAGGGTTTGCAGCTAAAAGCCTTCTAAATGCTGAAAGTATCTTGATACATGTCACAGTGTACTTTTCATAGGACTAATACAGATCTCATAGAACCTATTATCAGCTTTGGAAAATAATGTCCATTCTTTTGAGATGTCTCCCAATCTCCCTTTCCCTAAGTGTATTTTATGTATTACACAACCCATATGTTAAATTAAATCATTAAAATAATACCCCCCTCCAAAATTTTTTTAGAATATTTTCAGTGGTTTCCTTAATCACAGATAGAGGGAAACAATTTTATTCATATTGATTAAGAGGTATTATGATGGATTTAACATAGGACTTTAGAAAGAAAACTAAGTTTCTAGTAAGCCTACTTTCTCTCTCTTCCTACCCTAACCTTCCAAAATCAAGCTCATCATCATTGAGCTACATACTATATAAATGGAGAGTAACAATAAACATATAAATATACTGAGAGTAGAAACGTCACCACACTGTATTTGACAAAAGAATGTAATTAGATAGTTCTCATGTAGAGGCAGAAATGTTCTTCTTATGACAGCATTCTGGCATCAAGATCTATACCCCCAAAATGGGCTGGAACCTCATCTCCACATGGCAAAATAACCATCATGGAAAGCGAACCAGCAGATGCATCCCCGTTCTCCCTAGTTGAGTCCTTCCGACCTTGCATAAGGGTCCTTATCATAGGGAAGAGTCCTACACCCTCAACAGAGCTCCTCATTTCTCATGGGTAGCTTCTCTGCTACAGGGAACCAGCTGTTCAATATGCCGACTGGATCTCTCTTGAGAGCTGCCTAGTTCTGCAAAGCAAATGGTCTTTTCCTGGATAATAATGATGAGAAGACTGGGTAGTAACAGTCACAATTTGATAAATTTGTGCTAGGTAAAGCATCCAAGAGCAGGTCAGGAACAAAAATTTCATCTGATTTTGGGAAAAATCATAATTTCTTGCAAAAAAGAAAAAAAAACCAGTTACAGCACAAGATTACAACATTTTCAAAGATAACTTTTGGTAGTGAGAAAATTAATTAAACATTCTTTAGAAGCCATGGAGCTGAAGTCAGCGCACTGACTAACAGAGCAGCTGTCAGTGCAAAGTGGGTTCCTGTCCTAATCCTGTTCTGACCTCAGAGTTGAGCCTGAGAACCTGTCAGAAAGGTGCTCTCACAGTGGAAGACATCAAGCAGCAGCTGCCTGAGCTCAGCAGGCTGCAGCCGTTTTCTCTCTCTTTTAAAAAATACAATGCTACTCTGGTTGCATATTTCATGACACAAGGGCGTGTACAGTTCTCATTGTTGCTGCAGAAGATAGTGAGTTTTCAATTTCATTAGTACATGGCTGTCAAAAGAAGTGGGGAGGTCTACCAGAATCTCTTCAGAATCTGGAGTTGAATCTGTATATATGGGTACACAGAGTGATAGTTACAGTCATAGTTATAGAACTTAGTTAATAGTACTATAATTGCCCTTTTTCTAGAAGTTAAAAATAAATAGTCTTTGATCTTATTTACACAACCTGAAACAAAACTGACTTTTAAATTTTCTTTTAGGACAGTTGAACAAAGAAATAAATAAAATATAAAAGAAAGGTTGAGGAAGAGAAATAAAATCATACATATATTAAAAGAGAGAAACTGACAGAGATAAAAATAGAGATCATTGACTTTGAGAAGCAAAACAGAAACACACTAATACTTCCTTTTAATTTTGTGATGGCCACTTGTACAATAGTACTGTACTGGGTAATATCTCCCCAGTGGCACTCATTCTAATTGTTTCTCTCTGACCATTCCCTTTTATACTTGGGGGATGGAGATGGGAAATTTATGGTAAAGAATCAAGGAATTGGTGAGCTCATGAATTCTTCCTGCTACAAGTACACAAACGCCCTACAATGCCTGACCTGGAGTGGCTGCTCCATGGGCCTCTTTCCCAGGTTTTGCTGCTATCTCCCCAGGATTGGTCATTTCTATTAATTCACAGGCAGCACTGCTATTAAAAACATCTCTTTGTGGCTTTGCTTCTTATATCATTTGATACTATAGATGGTATGATGGTGAGTTTTATGGATCAACTTGGCTAGCTTATAGTACCCAGTTAATCTATCAAATGCTAATCTAGGTGTTGCTGTGAAATTATTTTGTAGATGGTGTTAATATCTACAATTTACAACAACCCTAAATAATGTCAAGTGGGCCTCATCTAATCAGTTGAAGGCATTGAGAGCAAAAACTGAGGTTTCCTGAGGAAGAAATTCTGCCTCAAAACTGTAGCATCAATTCCTGCTTGAGTTTTCAGTCTGCCCTGCATATTTCAGACTTGCCAGCCCCATAATTGTGGAAACCAATGACTTCAAATAGGTTATCTATAGCTGTAGCTATAGTTCTTTGGGCACTGTTTCTCTGGAGAACAGACTGATACAGATGGTAACACCAACTTTTCTATTTTGTGAATGGAAACCTTAAATCCTCCAATCTATGCTGGGCATTCATTAGGGTTGAATATTGATTCCAGGTACTCTAAGGGACTCAGGAACATGGAAACTACCTGGTCTCATGGGGACCAAGTTCACTACCTGAAACTTTGATTAAGGTTTGAACTTTTCATGACTAGCAGCTTTCCTTATAGTAACACCTCAGCTGGATTTTCCCTTGGCTAGAGATCTGCAAGGAAGGCCCTTTCCTTTTTGTTCCATATCTTTTGCTATATTTGATTTTAATTAAAGTAAAACGTGTGTTTTTGTGTGTATGTATATATATGTATGCATTTTGTGTGTGTGTGTGTACTTTACTTTCTTGAAAATACAGCAGGAGGATACATATAGCAAAACCTTGATTATATAAAAACCTTGGAGGATGGGGCCCTCTGGTTAAATGAAAGTCCCAAGTTGCTAGGAATTTGGCTCCTTTCTTTGCTGAGCATATTTAAAAATAGAAAAGAAGGGGAAAAAAGCAAATAGTAAGATGTTGATTTAAATACAAATATATCAGTAATTACATGAAATGTAAAAGGACTAAGTACTCCAATTAAAAGTCAACGATTGGCAGACTGGGTAGAAAAACAAAGCTCGAATAAATGCTATTTATGAGAGCCACATTTTGAATAAATATAAGACACAGAAAGATTGAAAATAAAAGGATGAGCAAAGCTATACTACATGGACACTAACTAAAGATGGTGTAGCCATATTAATAAGAGACAAAACTTCAAGGCATGAAGCCCTAGTAGAGTTAAAAAGGAACATTTCATAATAACAAATGGACCGATGCACCAGGAAAATAAAATCATTCTAAATTTTTAGGAATCTAATGCTGTATTAGTAATCTCAAAATATATAAAGCAAAACCTGGCAGAACTAAAAGGAGAAATGACCAAATATGCAATCAAAGTGGGATATTTTATCAGCAACAAACATAACAGGCAGCCAAAAAATAATAGGTTTTGAGGATTTCAAGACCTGAACACAACAATTAACAGTACTGAGTACTTGCATATACAAGATACCACACCCAACATGTGAAGAACACACATTTATTTTTCAAATGTACAGGAAACATTTACCCAAGCTGACCACATTCTTGACCATAATGTAAGTTTCAACCAATAAAACTATAATATTTAAGATATAGTGGTATTGGACCAAGGACATATAAACAAAACAATGGTACAGAATAGAGACCCCAGAAACAGAGCCACTCATCTATAGGCATTTAATTTCTGAAAAACACAGCACTGCAAAGCACAAGGAAAAGGACAGTCTTTTTCACAAATTGTGCTAAGTTAACTAGATACCCACATAAAAATTTGACTTCTACTTCATGCCATATACTAAAATCAATTCCAGGTAGATTTTAGAGCTGCATATAAATGGTTACACAATAAAACTTCTGGAATATATAATAAAACCATGTCCTATAACTTCAGAGTAAGGAAAGAGTTCTAGAACTGAACACGAAAAAGCACTACATAAAAAAAAGATGAATACATGAAGCTACTACACCTCTGCTCATCAAGATACCATTTAAAAAGTGAAAAGGCAAGCCACAGAGTGGAAAAAAATACTTACAACATATGTAACCAACAAAGGGCTGCTATCCAGAATATATTAATATAAAGAAATCCTACAAATTAATTAAAAAAAAGAAAATCCTATAGAAAAATAGGCAATGACATTACTTTTCTGTAAGTATGTACATACACAAAAAAGGGATTTCAAAAAGGCCAGTAAACATATGGGAAGTTCTCAACCTCAAGGAAATGCAAATTAAAACCATAACAACATAACACCCCACCAGAAGAGGAGTACTTAAAGACTGATAATAACAACTGTATGAAATAACTGGAACTCTCATTCACTCCTGGGGAGGAGTATAATCACTATAGCTTCTCTGGAAAACTGTCTAGCATTATCTTCTAAACATATACATACCCTTTGACCCAGCAATTACACATAAATATACATACCCAGCAATTATACATATACACACATACACTCATGGAAATGTGTACAGATACACCAAAAGACAGGCACAAGAACAGCAATAATAATCAAAATAAGAAATAACCCAAATATACAATGAAATACTATCCAGTGACAAAAATGAATATAACTACTGTTACACACAACAATATGGCAAAATTAATCTATGGTATTAGATGTCAGGATAGGGATGACCTCTGCAAAGAGGAAAAGAAACAGTGATTGGGAGGGGGCTCATGGCAGGTATCAGAGGTACAAGTATTAAATCATTTCCTGTTTCTTGAGGTGGGTGGTGGTTACACATGGGCAATCACATTGGGATAATTTACTGAACTGCATACTTAGGATTGGTATACTTTTTTGTATGTATAATGTTCTCCAATTAAAAGATTTTGAAAAGAAAAAAAAAGGTGAACTGACAAACAAAACTAATAACTACTCCAACCAAGCAACTTATGAAACCAAAACTATTAATACCAAGTGGTTCTCACTCAGGGTTTCTCCCATGGTTGCAGTTAGTTACTAAGCCTTCCTCAGACACAAACATGGCAGGTGATACTGGATGTTGACTGGGACCTCAGCTGGGCCTGAGACTTCCTACATTTGGCCTCTCCATGTGGTCTGGGCTTCCTCACAGCTTCGTGAAGAAAGAGAAAGAGCAAGACAGAAGCTGTATTGCCTTATAACCCTAGCCTCAGAAATCATGTCACTTTCTGAGTTACTTCTACCACATTCTTATGTGTTAAAAGTGAGTGAATGAAGCAAGCTTATATTCAAAAGGAAGGGAATTAGACTCCACCTCTAGAAGGGAAGAGCAACAAAAGGATTTGTAGACATGTTTTAAAATCACCACAGTCTAATCCTACCTCTCACAAATTATTTACATTCTTCTCACAAGCAAAATATTAATATATTCATTCCCTCCTCCCAAGATCTCCACACAGTCTCATTTTTACTGCATCAA
This sequence comes from Indri indri, assembly GCA_004363605.1. NCBI lineage: Eukaryota > Metazoa > Chordata > Mammalia > Primates > Indriidae > Indri > Indri indri. Next base: position 37,713 of record RJWJ010008317.1, on the reverse strand, counting down.
GCTAAGGCTCAAGGTCTCATCATCTAAATCTCTGGTCCCCAACCCCCAGCCACAGACCTGTACCGGTCCTTGGCCTGTTAGGAACTGGGTCACACAGCAGGAGGTGAGTAGTAGGCAAGCAAGTGAAGCTTCATCTGTATTCACCAGCCACTCCCCATTGCTCACATCACCGCATAAGCTCCGCCTCCTGTCAGATTAGTGGCAGCATTAGATTCTCATAGGAGCCCGAACTCTACTGCAAACTGCACACGTGAGGGATCCAGGTTGTGCACTCCTTAGAAGAATCACATGCCTGGTGATCTGAGGTGGAGCTGAGTTGGTGATACTAGCGCTGGGAAGTGGCTGCAAATACAGATTATTATTAGCAGAGAGGTTTGACTGCACGATAAATGTAATGCACTTGAATCCATCTGAAACCATCCCCCAACCTCTGGTCCATGGAAAAATTGTCTTCCATGAAATCAGTCCCTGGTGCCAAAAAGGTTGGGGACCACTGATCTAAATAAACTCCAGGTACAGATAAGGCTCCTTGAGAATGGTTCCATGGGATCAGATCCTGGAGTACCATTCCTCTTGATATGAAGAGCTATAAACTAAAAAATAAATTATATGCCTCTATACACATCCCCCCGCCCAAACATAAAATGCTGGGACAGGTATAGGATAATTGCTATAGACACTCTGTTCCAAAAAGGAGGAAACAGAAGGCACATAGTAGACTATGGTCCATAACAACTCTGAAATCCAGCCAGTCTTACCAGTCGCTTGATTAGGGCTTAGTCCTACTGTCTGAGAATGATACCCTGGGGCTTTTCTTTGCCTTCTGGGTTCTCGGTTCCATCCTCTGAACTACCCTTCATTTTCCATAAAATGTAGCCTGAATTTTCAAGTAAGTAGTAGTTTTCTCAGTCTGTTTCTTCCGCATAGAAATTCAGGGGTCCAAATACCTCTTCATTTGAGAATGTCTCTGTCCCTTTTAGTCCAGCTGGCAGTATTTCTTCCACTACAAAACTCTGTGGGCTTTCTATGAATCATACTAAAATTAAAGCAAAATCTCACCCACAAATCTTGTTGAGATAAACCCTTCTCCTCCTTCTCTACCTTTTAATCTGCTGTAGAATAATACCTTTATGAATATTGGAAGCTCTACCTAATGAAAAAATATCTGAGGCACACCCTTAAGATCTTCAGAGGGCCTTTTGCTGGTTTGAAAGAGCCTGTAAAGCACCACTTTAAGTCATTCTGAGGTCTTGACTTCATCTGTAGACCATGTTTTCCTGGCTGCACCCTTGCATTTTATCTTTGTCCACAAGCTGTTGCCTAATTTTAGAGTCATCTGCCATCTGGAATGATGATTCTAGGCTGAGAATGAGAAGAAGAAGAAAAAAAATATATACATATATATTTATATATATATTTGAGTCAGGGTCTCACTCTGACGCCTTGGCTAGAGTGTAGCAGTGCCATCATAGTTCACTGCAACCTCAAACTCCTGGGCTTAAGCAATCCTCCTGCCTCAGCCTTCCGAGTAGCTGGCACTATGGGCACGTGCTACCCTATTCGGCTAATGTTTCTATTTTTTGTAGAGGCGGGGTCTCACTATATTGTTCAGGTTGGCCTCATACTACTGGCCTCAAGCAATCCTCCCACCTTGGCTTCCCAAAATGCTAGGATTATAGGCGTGAGCTACCATGCCTGGCCAAGAATGAGGAAATAAATTTATTTTTGAACCCAGCAAGTCCCGGCTGCTTTATATTTAACATCTTGTATTTTAGCCCATTTCTCTTCTCTCCTCATTTTATTTAAGCAGGTACAAGAAGCCAGGTAGTACCTCTAACCTCTGCCTGGAAATCTTCTTAGCTAGATCCTCCGGTTCATTAGGTATAGTTTCTATTTTCCATATTATTGCAGGTGAGGATGTTGCCAAGCTTTCCTCCACTATATAATAAGAATATCCTTTCTTTCAGCTTCCAATAATGCTTAAGCCCACACTAACAGTCTCCTCAGTACCCTTCAGGCCTGGATGGAAGCCAATCTCACATTTTTAGTTTATTTTTATAGCAGTATTCCACTTTCAGGTACTAAAATCTGTGCCAGTTATCTATTGCTATATAAGAAACAACTCCAAATTTAGTGACTTAAAACAAAAACAATCACATAGTTCATAAATCTATGATTCCAATCAAATTTCAAAACAAAGGTTTTGGTTGGAACATTTGTTCTATGTGTATGGCTCACATCCCATGGGTAAAGGTGACAGTTTGTCAGTACTTCTTAATTATCACTGCACAGTTTTAGAAATGTTTCTGAAAATTAAGAATAGCTAACATTTATTGAGTGCTACTAAACCCTTCAGGCTCGGGTTTTCCAAAGTCAAGCAATACAGCAAAAAAGCTGTTGGAATGGGACTCAAGAATTCTAGCCTTCTGGATGCAGTTCTCTGGACACTAGTTTCCATGTCTGAAAAATGAAAGGCTGGACTAAATATCTCTTAATTCCTTCTCTGCACCTACATTGGGTGATCATAAATTAATGAGATTAAATAAGAAATGAACAGTTCTCTTAGAGCTCTCCAGCATTTCTCCTGCTTCTGCTCCCACCCCATGAAGTGATCAGAGCCACCTGTAGTTCTTCAACAGTCTATGCTTGTTTTGTTTGCTCTTCCTTTGCCCTTGTTCCTTGGTATAAGCTATTCATTCTCTTTGCTTAGAAGGCCTTCATCTTTCTGGTACATTCTCTTTTTTTTCAAACTCAGACTGTAAGTCCCATTCTAGAAGAATCTTCCCTAATATTTTGAGGTGCAGCACTATACTTTCTTTCCCCATCACCCAAAGTCTGGACTGCTATATAAAAAAAAAATGGTCAGACCTTTATGATATCGTGTATCATATTGCCTCATTTTTTGGTGTGCTTTTGTTTTTGTCTGTCTACCCTACTAATGGTGAGACTCCAGGGGGCAGGAACTATAATCTGGTCATCTCTGCATGCTTAACATATGAGACAGTACCTGGTATATACTAAAACACCCACAAATCTTTGCTGAATAAATGCATTTTAACTCTGCTGATAATGTGGTTCAAGAAGATACAAATGTCTCTTAAACAATCATCTTTTAGGGCTATACAAATTGACATGTACAGTGTGGGTATTATTTATAAGCTATTAAAGTGAAGCTAAGCTAATGATTTAGTCCACATATAACTTATATTTACTGAAGTGGGGTACTTTGGGAGACATTAACTATAAGCATGAAATACTAATAATTTTTTAAAAATCTATAATATTTCCCATTACTAAACTTAACAGCTTTATTGAGATATAATTCACATATCATAAAATTTACCCATTTAAAGTATACAATTCAGTGAGTTTTAGTACATTCTCAGAGTTGTGCAGCTTTTACCACAATCCAATTTTAAAACATTTTCATCACCCCAAAAAACCCTGTACCCATTAGCAGTTATTCTCCATCACCCCACTCCTAACCCCTGGTGATGATTAGTCTACTTTCTGTCTCTATGGATTATTCTATTCCGGACATTTCATATAAAAAGAATCATACAATATATGGTCTTTTGTGACTGGCTTCTTTCATTTGGCGTAATGTTTTCAGGGTTCATCCATGTTGTATTACAACTTCTTTATCTTTTCCAATGTTTTCAAAAGTAAGGGCTGGAAGGAAAACACGTTATCACATTTGAAAATCTCCCTCAAATGGATAGCATAATATGAAATGGGATTTCTGAGTGAAGGAGAAAATGTTGAGATACAGAGGAACACAGGGCTATTTAAAAAATACATTTTTTTTTTTTTTTTTGAGACAGGGTCTTGCTCTATTGCCCAGGGCAGAGTGCAGTGGTGTCATTGTAGCTCACTGCAACCTCGAACTCCTGGGATCAAGTGATCCTTCTGCCTTGGCCTCCCAAGTAGCTGCGACTACAGGTACGTGCCACCACAAACTGCTAATTTTTTTATTTTTTTGTAGAGATGGGGTCTCACTGTTGCCAAGACTTTTCTTGAATTCCTGGCCTCAAATGATCCTCCCACCCTGACCTCCCAAAGTGCTAAGATTATAGGCAAGAGCCACCATTCCCAACCTAAAAAATAATTTTTATTGTGGATCTTATTTGGTACATCAACAATTTTTAAAAAGGTATTTACTAAGAAAAAGAGTTACTAATCAATTTTGTTGAGTTTTTCTTTAATGAAAAAAGGGAAGTCTGAGACTTTGCCAATAGGCATATACCAAGACAAAATGATTTAGTGAATGACCATTACCCTGTTATTCTACTGTATTCACACAGCTAAAATACTAACAAATGTGATATGTGCTCAACACTACAAACACTACATTTTGTTGGTATGAAGAGTTGGGGTGAATTTTTCTTAGATCTTACAAGAAATGTTTCAAATTTAACCCCCAAATACACCAAAACTAGTTTGGATTTGCTCAACTCACTTGAATCAAACAAATTATACAACTAAAATTAGTAAGAGTTCACTTTGAGTCTTGTACCAACAGTGTCTTAAGCATAGACATAGCGTTACAATCTAGTTTTGGAGGCATGCATGAGTTAAAGAAATAATACAATATTGTCTCTGAATGAGGGACACAATAAAGGAGTTCAATATATATACACTGTATATATATGCAGCTAGAGCTCCACAACAGATTTTAAAATGAAATTCTTCCCTCTTTCATATTGTGAGCTTATAAAGTATTAGAGCATACAAGATCTATATTATTTTAACTGCAGCAAAGATTACTGAACTAATGACATCCTATTGTTAACTGACTTTAATTGTAGCTGTAAATCAGCCCTAAAATACTGTTATTAATTTTCTTATGGAAGTGAAGTAGTGCTATATTAAGTAATGCTTCAAAGAACAGATCCAACAAGCTCAGGGCTGGAGATCTTTGTTATATAAAGCTATAAAATATGAAAAAAAATTTAAATTGTTATTCCCAGAGAGATATTCTATTTTTAATAATTATAGAAAAATTGGCTTCTCTAAATAAAAGACTATAATGAAGCTTTTTCTAAGAACTGAAAGATTTTATGTTACATTTTTGTTGTGTGTATATATACAGTTTTTAAAAGTTGGATTTCATTCTGAAAGATTAAACACTACAACTTTAAATACAAGAGAAAAAAGGAGGTTCCTAATGCAAAATGGTTTCCCCTATCTGAAATAATTTTACACAAAAAAAATGTTCAGCAAATAGAAATTCAAGCACATTTACGACATGGGTTTTTGGTATGAAAGAAAGATAACCATATAAGTCTTAGTTCTAAAAAGCTGAGTTATGAACTATCTGAACAGCAAATATATTTATTTTAAAGCAAATAAGACAAGTAGAAAATATTAGATTGCAATCCTAGGCCTTTCAGATTTCTATATTTCACAAAACCAGTATGTATATTTTAAAAATAATATATTTATAACAATGTTTTATTTCAAAGGCTCATAATCTTATGAGCCAATATTAATTTCATCAATAAAGCACTAATACAAATATAGTATTTTCCCTTTTTTGAAAAAGCACAGAGGCTAAACACTGACTGGCCGAAACTTCCTAATACTGCCAAATCTCCCATGGATCATTCCCAAACCTCAAATCCTGACAACATCCTGTTTTACAGAGAAGACTGCTTTCCACACGGTGCAGTCTCAGAGAGACCACAGGGCTTTCCTCAGGGGCTTAAGGGAGCCACTCCTGAAGCAAAAGCACTGTGCAGTGAATCACTACAGAAGTCGTGCTCGATGACAGGTACTCTTGCCTCCTTTTTTTAAAGAGACAAATACAATAGGAAAGCTGGATGGGAAAATGCCTGGCTGCTTTGTCCCTTGTCTGGATGGCCTCTCACTTTCCCACAACAGGTAGGCACAAGCACAGACTGCTGCTGAAGGCTCTAGACCTTGCCAAGATGCTGAAACACACTGGTTTCTGCGGTTGTCCCAGGCAGACCCATTTTCTACTGATCCTGGCTCTGCGCCAGAGCCTAATTAAGCTACTGAGAATGCCGGATGGTTAACCCTCTGTGCACCCACCTACAATTATGTGCAAAGCACTTCCATATGTTTTCACTCTTCCCAAAGATAGAGGTATGTACCAGACTGTCCCAGTGTACAACAGGGTGAGTGAAGATGGATGTGTGCAGGTACTCACAGGCTAGCACTTACATGTACTTACTGTGAAGAAAGAGAAGCTCGATTGCTAAGGCTAGCATTCAGGAAACCCTTCAAAATACATGTGTGGTTTGGTTTTATTAGTTAGGGTTTGGAGAAAAGTGCAAAAGAATTCTAATCATGCTTAATCTTAGGGAAATAATTTTCCATTAAAAGAAAAAGAAAACAAGTATGTGGATCAAAATGTCTGTTGTGAATCCTTTTTACCATATGAACAAAACATTATAGAGCTTTTGAAATTCCCAGAGCCACTGCTGTTCATTAAAAAAAGAAAGCACCCTTTTAAGATTTAGGTGCTTTATCTTTTACAAAATGAAAAGATCAAACATAAAACCTTATTTGTAAGCAAGGCAATAGTGTCTCTGGGTTTCTTGCTAAGATCAACAGCAATGAGGATGAATGAGGGGAAGCAGGGACAATGGTCAAAATGGGTGAAAGGAAGCCCTCTGTTGAGACCAGCCTTCCCTGATTGCAATCTTTAGACCCAAGGCCCATAACTCTATTTAACTACTATATCCTGAATAAAAAGTTAATTCTACTCTAATGAGAAGCAAGTGAAGTTGCATGATGAGAGAACACTGAGTAACCTAATTGAGCCATAATATGATATCACAGAAGATCTCTATTTGAAGATAATTTAAGATTATCTAAACTGGAACTCAGGAGAAATGCAGGAAATCGATTAGTCAGGCTAATTATTTTCTCTTTTTGACAACAGGGTATCCCACTGTACACAGCACATAATTAAGTAATCTTTTCTCATTCTATATTCCCTAACAACAGACACCTGCTACAGATGTTCAGCTTCCAACTTCCTGTTGGAAGCAATTTTCACTGGACCAAAGTGATAGGAATCATTTTTCGGCTATTCAAGTGCCAAATTCATACTCTCATTATATCCTAATAGTTTTTTTTTCTCCATTCCTCTTGTGCTTCAATTGCTTGTACTTACAACTCCTATTACTTTGTAGGAAAACAGCACCAAAATTGACTGCTTTCCCTAAAACTATCATGGATATACAGGAATATTCCTATCTGGTGAAGACAGAAAATTTCACACCTATACAACACCACAATATGGCCAAAACAAAAGAGTGGCTTAATTAATTGCTGGCCAAGAGCCATGTTCTTTCCAAATCAGGGCTTCTGCAAGATGGCATATGGTTTCTTATTTCTTACAAATATGAAAAGCCTTTTGAAGTGACTACACTTGGTATCTGTCAAAATAATTCTGTATATGAAACAGCAGCACTGAAAAATGAAAGAAGGTATTTCTGTAAAACAAAAAAAAAATTTTCCTAGAAGAATTTGAAAATAGTTTTCATCTCTAAGGATTAAAAAAGTGACTAGCATGCTATTTGAGTAAACATTAATTCAATATACTGTTCCATGTAGAAGATGCCAACTTTACTTAGAAACATTAATGTGAAATATTATTTTTAAAGTGGAAGGAATAGTTCTTCATTACTGATCCACACTTTCGAAAGCAGAACATATTCAGCATTTAATTTGTTATCATGTTATTTATTGTATTAAATTCAATCACTATGCCATTTTTTCACAATTGTGCTTGTAGTGAAGACGGTTAAAAAAAAAAGGTATTTAACCTGAGTTCCCAGAGGGTGAAAGTTTTATATTATTCATCATTGTATCTCCAGCACCTAGGACGTAAGAGGTGATGCCGCATTGCCATCCTTTGAATCATCACCACATGTTCCAAGAGCCCAGTGCAACCAGCCCTAGCTCACTCTGAGAAATGCAAGGCAAGGGGTATGAGCTGAGCCCTGCTTACAGAACTCTGGTTCAAAAGGCAGGATAACTCAGGTCAGTAAGCATCCTGGGTTTCTTATTAAGGTCCCAATGGGATTTGCAATTATCTAACTTGAAGAGACATTGCATTCAAACACTCAATAGACAGAAAGTGTCAAAACATCAGAAAAATCTTCAAGTTACAAGGTCTTAAAACTTTTCCTTTACATCCCGTATCAGTTCCACCATGATATACTTCATAATACCACTAGTGACAGTGTGAATTAGAAAAAGCAATACAACAGGTATTTATTTTTAAATTGTACCTCAATAACTAGCACAGAATCCATCACCTACTAGGCTTTTAATAAACATTGTTAAATACTGAATTCTGAGGTGAATGAAAATGTAAATGTAGAGTGCTAGAGTGGTAAACGGATTTTCATGGTTAGTTGGAAAATATTTCTAAACATTCTTTCTTTTACTAATATAAAAATAGTTCTTCTCCACAGGACATGGAGGATATGATGTACTAGGACTAATTTATTCAACTTTTGCTCCTTAGACTGCTGAAAGAAACTAGACTGGATAGACTTTATTAACATAATTGATAGCCATAAGCTTCAATTTACTGCTATGTACTTGCCATGACTGGAGAATACAGACCTCTTGCAAATACCGTCCTGCACTGGGAGAGCACGGCAATGAAGCACAATGGATAAAACCCTTAGGCAAGCAAACAAAATTAAGTTATGAGAGGCAGCCCTTTCAAAGTGACTTAGTATGATGATGTGATTGTACAGGACGGAAACATAAAATTATCTTTACCTTACACTACTTAAAAGCTAAAACTGAATCAAGATTATTCACGCTGGAGTCATAGAAAAGCACTGTTATTGAAGAAAAACATAAGCAAACATCTGTGGCAGAGGCTATTTTAAAGTATCCATCTTGTTGATCTTCCAGTCTTCCTAATCCATGATCTATTTTCAGTTAAAAATCATTAAAGTCCAGCATATAAGAACCTAAACACAGGACAAAAAAACACATATTTTTTTTCCATGGGGGCGGTAACCAGATGTCAATAGCTGCAGCTGTGACTATATAATTACCTGTTTGCATTAACGTAGACCACAGTTTAGATTTAATAGGTCAGATGACAATGCAGCAAAATGCATTTAGCCTATGATTACCCCTTTCCAAACATTCTCTCACTCGCAACTTCGACCCTGGGAACATAGCAGGCACAGACTTAGGTCAATAAGAAACACTGGCCAGCACAATAGGCCTTGCCTCAAACAGCGCTGTTGACAGACACCAGCACAAAGGAAATGAATAGAGTCCCCCTCAGTTCTCACACAGAGCGAAGAATGACTCAGTGTACTGCTGCTTTGGTGCTCTGTTTGTACAGTGTATACAGCTTTTGTCCTCAGCCACTGTTCGCAGCTCAATGGGGGCTAAAGAGCCTAGGAAGTGCAGGCGGAAGAATGCTCCCCACTTGTCCCTGTGGCCAGCAGTTGTATCCATGTGCACATGACAGGTCAAGTGAGAAGTGAAAGTCACTAGATAAAACTACTCTTCCCCAGCTTATATGAGTGAAGTAATTTTTGAGTTAAAATACAAATAAGGCAAAATAGAAAAGTCGGTATCAGTTTGATATTAATAAAGTTACTGACTGAATTATTGTTCTTTTGTTTTTCTCTTTTCTGACATATTTCTCTTGTTGCCACTTATATAACCGTTTTCAGAGGCTTGTTTTGGGCACAAAGAGAAATCGGGATTGGCTCAAAGTAGGGAACTAAGAGAACTAAAGTAATATAAACCGTTACACAACAGACATTGTTGGAATAGGGCCAGAAAGCAGTTGAGGAGGCAAAATCCAGGGAGTGGGTCTGAGGCATCAGCAGCGCTGGCAGTGGCATTTGCGTGTGTGTGTGTGTGTGTGTGTGTGTGTATAAATATATTGTCCCAAGCACATACACATCTCTCTTTATGTCTACTTCCCTAGGTAACAGAGTATAACAATAAATAGCCAAAGCTAGGAATAAAATAGAATTCTAAGACAACTCGGTGGAAACCATGGACAGACAGCCTCCATTGGCTTAAAATGGTTTGGTTCACAGTAGCCAAGAAAACCTAACTAGAGCAAGGTGCAAGATCAAGTGCTAACTGAAGTGTCATCTCCCTAAGCCAAAAACACCTTGGCAGAATCACATCTGTATTTACGTGTTTTGTAATTAGACTGTTTAAATTCTGGTTCTACCAATTAGTAGCTGTGTGACCTTGTATAACCCTCCAGTGTCTTAATTTTCTCATCTGTAAAATAAGATGTCCACTCATTTCTTTATTCAAAAAATAATTATTGAGATAATAATAGCACCTACTTCATTGGTTACTGTGAGGATAAAATAATAAGTTAATACATGTGAGATACCTAGAAGAGGACCTGGTACCACAAAAGCATTCAATAAATGTTACCCGTAAGCATTAGCTCTATTGCTATTATGACACACTATCACAATCCTACAACCACTACTAACATCATAACCACCACCACTCCTACAGTAAAGGAACTGCCATATTCGTGACTACAGGAAAATTCTTACAGATGATCAAGATCACTCATTATTGGGTCTATGAGGCTATCTCATTTACCCAGAGGCTGTTTTTACTTGTCTCTAGGAAACAGACGAATTCAAATGTTATGGATGCTGTACATGTGACACAGCCATATGTAATATACACATACCTATTAATATTATAACTTTCAAAAATGTATATGATTTGACATTTTTCCCAATCTAAATCAATGTACAGCCTAATAATTATTCTTAGGGGGGAAAACAAGAGCAAACATTAATTAACTGCTTCCAATTATAGGGCCGGATATTCTTCTAAGTGATTTATTTCTGTGATCCCCAACCTCTGGGCCACGGACTGTTACTGGTCCGTGGCCTGTTAGGAACCAGGCTGCACAGCAGGAAGTGAGTGGTGGGTGAGCAAGCAAAGCTTCATCTGTATTTACAGCTGCTCCCCATTGCTCGCATCACCACATAAGCTCCGCCTCCTGTCAGATCAGTGGCAGCATTAGATTCTCACTGGAGTGTGAACCCTACCGTAAACTGTGCATGTGAGGGATCTAGGTTGTGTGCTCCTTATGAGAATCTAATGCCTGGTGATCTGAGGTGGAGCTGAGGTGGCGATGCTAGTGCTGGGGAACAGCTGCAAACACAGATTATCATTAGCAGAGAGGTTTGACTGCACGATAAATGTGATGCACTTGAATCATCCCCAAACCATCCCCCAACCACTGGTCCGTGGAAAAACTGTCTTCCATGAAACTGGTCCCTGGTGCCAAAAAGGCTGGGGACCGATGATTTATTTAAAGTACTATTATTTTTACAGCGAAGAAATTGAAGCACAGGGCTTTAAGTAACTTGCTTAACATTACACTGTTAAATAAGCAAACCTAGGCAATTTGACTTCGGGTCTTGTTATAAATATTACACTATATTGCCTCATTAATATTCCTATGAAAGCATCTATAACAATTTGCTAAGTAGTATTATCCTTATTCTTGCACTTAAGAAAGGAAAGAAGTCACTGTCTTAGGCGGTCTGGCATAGAATCAAACCATATATTCACAGTAGCCTCATAAATGATAATATATTATGAATTATAGTACATATTAAAGTATATCCTTTTATCCTTTTTGAAGAACAGTTGCTGACTATATCTAGTTTAGTAGGAGTCAAAAAGTAAAATGCTTTATTTAATTGCTTTCATAAATCCTCATCACTATCAGCCATAATTAGTTTCACGCTTATGAATTTTATCTTACATGTTAATTATATCTGCAATGATTCTGAGAATGCAAAGTTAATTAATGAAAACATAACTGCTTTGAGGGTAGACACTTTAAGCACATAAGTGATTACAAAAAGAAAAAAATGCCTATTGTTTCAATAACTTTCAGAATGCCTCCCTATGCTCAAATCTCCTATAGTATTGGTCAATGGATCATCAATACCAAGCAAGAACAATGTCAGAAGTTTAAGAAAAATTTTGAACTTATTTAAAAGTTCATTCCATATGGCTCTAATTTAATTTATTCTTCAAAGTCTGAACTTGTAAACATATACAAATATTCATGAATGATCTTGATTATACGCAAATTTAAAAATAAAAGTAACAGACTTCCATATCTAGCAGTATGTTAGAATGAATAAATTCACCAAAGCTTCTGCTAAAAAGAAATAAACATAGCGGTTAAAATACCAAAAACATTTTCTTTAATTGTATCATTGAGTCAGCAGTTCAGAATTGATGGTAGAAAGGCAGAAAAAGAAAAGAGAACTGGAACTCACAGAATAAATACAGCACTGAAGCTGGGTTTTGCAAAACTTGAACTTCTTTTAACATTATTATAGATAACGAAGGGTCATTACATAACAAAAAGAAGAAAGTTACCTAGAATATGAAAATTCTAAACTTGTGTGAAAGTAGTAAAATAGCCAGCCTCAAAACATAATAAAAGCAAAAATTAAAAGGATTATTAGAAGAAAAGACAAATCCACTAAATAATGGTTTTATAAATGGAACATTCATTTACATAAATTGACTAAATACTGGTCACAAATGGAAGTTTTAACAAATTTCAAATATTGGAGTCACTTTCTCTGGCCCCAATACAATTATACTAGAAATCAATAATTACAAATTCTCATTTGTTTAAAAATTTGAAATATATTCCTATATAACTCATAAGTCAAAGAAAAATAATGGAATTTAGAAAACAGCATGAAAAAATACATGAAAAATTAGCAAAGTTGTTTAAATGTACTATACAATAGCATGATATATACTAAAGAAGCACTATAGTTCTTGTGAATTAATTTATTTAATAGCCTGCAGTTTGTCTGGCTTTAGTGCTGCTGTCATTCATAAAAAGCATACTTAATTAGCCCAGTTTATAACCATGTATGCTATATACAGAAATGTGAACAATAATTTCTCATGATGAATCTGTTCTATCTCACTTTATTCTTATTAGGAATCCTCTGGCTGGGCTATTCCAAGCTATAAATCCTTTTTTTAAACTGCTGAGTAACCACTGAGTAATTGCATACATGCATTTAAAAGCAATCTTGATTCCTGAATAGGTCCCATTTTCTCTATATTCATAAACTGGCTATAAAAATTGGCAAAAATCATTGGAAAAGAGGTAGGAAAAGAACAGTAAAAACAAAAACCCTGAATTAAGTGTTTAGAGATATACTGGATATATACCTGTATTTAAAAATTTGTGTTGGAACACATACCACAATGTTTCCCACTCTAAATTGCTAATTCTGGTAGTGTTCAATCCAAATGCCTAAGCTGACTGAAAATATAAAGGCTTGACCTACATTTCAATCATTAAATCTAAGTATGTTGTCCTAAGGTCAAACACTTTTCAAAAACGGTAGGCCTGGTATAGCTGATAGCACATCCTGGTAGCATATCTTTTGACAACAGGCAAGAAAGAGAATGACAGCAGGAAGTATTGCTATGTGGATACTGACTCTTGGCTCCCAGAAAAATTGAGAAGCCGTAGGCCATATGGAACACAAGCAATGATATTCATTGTCATATTCTCATATTTTCTCTTCTCTCTCTCCTCACCCCTCACCCCCACCATGTCTGTGTGATTCTTCTCTCTGGATCAGCTATCTCTGTTCTCCAGTCTGCATAGCATATAATGTGGCTACTCAAAGCCCTTGAATTTGTAAGTTAAAGCCCCAGACATGGGAAGAGGCTAATTCTTTTTCTCTTGTTCCCAAATCCAGGAGATGGAACTTGGATTGGTCCCAGCTTAGATCAGGTGTCTACTCTGGTCTAATCAGCTGTGGCCAGGTGGAAAAGGCTAAATAGTTCAACACGGCTGCCCAAAGACCACTGCTTAGATGACGTGGGGTAGCCAAAGGTGCTGTTGTGAGCAGGAAATGGCACAGGGCAGGGAACCTGCAGCCTTGGGGCCACATGTAGCCTTCGGGATCAGCAAGCAACATGTGCTAAGCATGAGTGACGTGCTTTCTGATAGAATCCTTGCACCACCCTGAGTCAAGTTGGATAATCAAAGTGGAGGTCAATTCCTGGGCTTCAGGTAGGGGATTGATGCCATTTGGTCTTAGATAAAGGGGTAGAGAGTGGGTTTTCCCAAGTTGAAGACTGTACCACAGGGAGATGTGTGGCTAGATGTGTGACACCCAGGAAGCTGTCAGGTCACGTTTGAACAGACGCTGCCAATTCTAACTCTCATATAATTTAATACATAATATTTACATTATCCTGAATGTACAGATTTAAATAAGTAATAGTACGGCGAAATGATTTTGCTCTTCTTCAGGTAAAGCATGATTATTCACCCATTTGCTTAGTCCATAAATCCTAACATAATTCTTTATCTCTTCCCTATCTCCTTCCTGCTTATTTATGTATCAATTTGTACTGTGAAATACCTTTTGAATCAGTCCCCTCCACTCCATCAATGCCATAGTCTTAATTCAAGATCTTATTATTCTCTTTTCTAAACTTTTCCAATAGCCTCCTAATTGATCTCCCTGCCTCCAATCTCCAAAATATTTTGTACTAACTTCGATTTCCATAATTTTCACTTTAAGTAAAATCCTGTCCTTCTTATGCCCCTTCTTATAAGTCTCTACTAGATCCTCACAGGCTACAGCAGAAGTTCCAAGCACGCCTATACATCAGAAACACCTAGATTCCTAGCCCTCATCCCGGTCTTTCTGAATCAGAATTTCCTAGAACGGGGCTTAAGAATTACCTTTTTAACAAATTCCCCACTTGATTCTGGTAACCATTCCAGCGTTAATCTTTGGATCTGTGTAATGGAACCACTATTCTATAATATAAAGTCCAGATTCCCTGAATGGATCACAAGTCAATTCACAATCTGATGTGAACCTCTTTCTAGTCTGATCCCCTGCAACTTTCCCTTCTCAACCTTGCTGACAACACACTATGCCCTTTCAGATGGTCAGACATCTATATATCTGCCTTCTTTTCCCCTTCTACTAATTCTTTAAGAATCAATTCAATTGTCACCTCCTCTGAAGCTTTTCTTCACTGCCTCTAACATTTATTTACTCTTGACTATAGAGTTTAAGAGGCAATCTAGTATGGTGGTTAAGAGCACAGGCTCTGCAACCAGATTGCGAATGTTTGAATCTAGGCTCTGAGAATTACTAATGAGTAGTGAGTAACATGTGAACTTGGACAAGTTACTCAACCTCTCTGTGCCTTTAGTTGCCTTCATTAAAAATGGGAATAATAATATTCTATGTCCAATATAATTCAAAGGTTAATGAGTTAATGTACATGAAGCATTTGCCTGAATCCTAACAAGTGATCCTTAAATATTAGTTCCCTGTTTAAGAGTTATTCCTGTCCCTTAGACTATGAACCAGTCTATATTAAGCCAGTCAATTTAAGAATTCCCCTTATTAGTTGTGGTACCAAAAAAAAAAAAGTTAAATTAACAATATAACTTATTTAATCTCCTCAAAAGATGACTGAGGATGATATACTAAACCTGTTTTTTTTTAAAGTTATTTATGCAAGAAGGACTTAGTCATTTTAAGTCATTCATAAGAGAGGCAGAAACAATTTGGGAATCTTAGATATCTATTTGAATTGCAAAGAAGAAAGGAAATATTAAGCCAAGTTTTGGGCTACTAAAAATGTATAGAGAAAGAAGTAGGCCGGGCGCGGTGGCTCACGCCTGTAATCCCAGCACTCTGGGAGGCCAAGGCGGGTGGATTGTTTGAGCTTAGGAGTTCGAGACCAGCCTGAGCAAGAGCGAGACCCCGTCTCTACTAAAAAAAACAGAAAGAAATTAGCTAGACAACTAAAAATATACATATAAAAAATTAGCCAGGCATGGTGGCACATGCCTGTAGTCCCAGCTACTCGGGAGGCTGAGGCAGTAGGATCGCTTGAGCCCAGGAGTTTGAGGTTGCTGTGAGCTAGGCTGACACCAGAGCACTCTAGCCCGGGCAACAGAGTGAGATTCTGTCTCAAATAAATAAATAAATAAAAGAGAAAGAACTAAAAAATCTAGAAAGAAATCTCAAGGAACAAAATTTCCATTACTTATGAAATGAAAATTTTAGCCAAAAACATATTCTAGAAATCCTGCAGGCTTTCAAAATAACTAGAAACAGTATAAAAACTTTTTATAAATCCTACCTTTTCTCTAATTACTTAAGTATTATCTAAAATGGAAAAGACAGAGTAATAAAAAACCTTGGTCATTTGCAACAAAAGAAAAACAAATTATGGTTAAACAAGGTGAGAAGTAAATAGGAAAACTAAATTTGTGCTCAGATGTAAAGTGAACATCTTCTGTAATGTTGTTACTAGATGCATTCTTATCTATTTTTTTTACTTTGCTTCTGAAATACTAGCTATTAAGAAACAGTTGAAACAAAATATAATGAAATCTGGTAATAGAAGTCAACTCTTTTGGAGAATGCATTTTTCATTGGACCCATTTCATACATTCATTCATTCATCAAGTATTTACTGAGCACCTACTATTATACATGCTGGAATAAAGGAGTTAGTCAGGTGTGATAATATTTCTACAGAGCTTAACATGTGAACAACCTCCACATTCCAACAAGTTCAGCAATACTTTGTATACTTATATACTGCCATAGGAGCACATGGCTCCACTTGCAAATTATCACCATTAGTGACTCCAGAAGATAAAAACCCATCTTGCTTCCATATCATCAAACTTCCAGATTATGGGTTTTTAACCTAGGTTCACGGATACCTGAAGGTTAATAGGTATACTGGGGGAAATCTGTGAACCACCTAATATTGCATGCAAAATGTGTATATGTATATATATGTGTGTAAATTTTCCTAGAAAATGTGCTTTCACTGTATCCTGAAGTGGGCCCAAGTCCCCCAAAACCATTAAAAAAAAAAAAAAGTCATTGCTCTAGGTGTAGGACATTCTCTAGAAATTCTGTCCTACTGAAAAGGCTGCTGCCATATACCAACACAGAGAGTACTTGGTAAATTCCTTATCTGACATTTTATAGCACAATGTTCAACAATTTTACCATCAACAAGTTATGTTTTGCTCATCTAAATTCTGTCTTCTAATGTTTTGAGTACCAACAATCTAGTCAGTCTGTTAGACAAAGACTTCTTCCAAAAAAACTGTTTATAGAACTTGGGCTCCAGCAACTCTTGCAATATAATCCTTGTGCATTACTGAACCACAGAAAAATAACTCCTTAATTTGTGGTTAGAATAACCACTGCAGAACAACCTACAGTGGGTGGCATGAAACTATCACAATTATAAAGTAACCAAGCAAATAATATACTATGTCTCTAAGAGATAAAATGTTATAAATCCAAAACATACATTGCTATAAATAAAGTCTGTGGTTATTTACTGAGATACTCTAACATTGCAGTGACAAGGGCTACTCTTAGCATGTTTTATAAAGAAGTAACTCAAGCTATTTGACAGTAGACTCAGTGGCACCACATGTATTGTTTGGGCTAAGAAATGAGGTGAACTGCACTGTACAGTAACTTTGGGAAAATGCCGCCTTTAATATAAACAAACAGTGGACTTTCCTTTAGAAGCCATGAGAAGGGAGAGGAGGGCAGCAGGACTAGTACTACTAAATCAGCATGTCTGCAATTTGGGAAACCATTGAATAGGAGCAATCAGTGTGTCTAAATGCATATTTGTTGACAGCTGTAATTAGATCACTTCCCCAAAATTAAAATCATAGATTTTAGAGTTGGGAAGGCTATTAAAGACCAACCAGACCATGGGGACTCAGGACCAAGCATGACTTGCTCAAGTCCACAGAACAGAAAGAAACTGAGTCTCTTGACTCCCTTATCATGCTGCTTTTCTTACACAGAAAAGTTTTTTAAATTAAAATACAATTCATATGCCATTCAATCCACCAACTTAAACAATTCAATGGCTTTTAGTATATTCACTAAAAACAGTTGTGCATCCATCATCACAACTTTTTAACATTTACATTACCAAAAAAGAAACTCTGTATCCCTTAGCCATCACTCCCTTGAGTTCTCCCCTCAACCCCCACATCATCCCATCCCTAGGTCACCACTAATTTACTTTCTATTTCCATATACTTGACTATTCTGGACATTTCACATAAATGGAATCATGCCGTATGTAGTCCTTTGTGATTAGCTTCTTTCACTTAGCATAATGTTTTTAAGATGGAGCCATGTTGTACTATATCTCAATAACTTCATTACTTTTTATGGCTGAATAATATTCCATTGTATGGATATATACAGCCTTCCACATCTACAATCTTCACATCTGTGGATAGAAAATATTCCAAAAAAAAAATTTTTAAATAACAAAACAATAAAAAATACAAATAAAAACAACTATTTACATAGCATTTACCTTATATTAGGTATTATATAAGTAATCTAGAGATGATTTAAAGTATACAAGAGACTATGCGTAGGTTATATGCAAATACTATGCCATTTTATATTAGGAACTTGAGATTCTTCAAATTTTGGTATCTGTAGAGGTCCTGGAATCAATCCCCCTTGGATACCAAGGGACAACTGTACCACATTTTGTTTATCCATTCATCAGCTGATGGACATTTATACTTTATACTGTTTCCACCTTTTGACTATCATGAATACTGCTATGATCATTTGTGTACAAGTTTTTGAGTGGACATATGATTTCATTTCTCTTGGGTATATACCTAGGAGTGGGACTGTTGGGTCATACGGTAACTCTATTTAACCACTTAAGGAACTGCTACTAAACTGTTTTCCAAAGTGGCTGTACCATTTTACATTCCCATCCATCAGAAAGTTCCTGCTTTTAATATCCTAACAATCTGATCATGAATGCAAATTCCTTAATTTCTGCTAATAGGTAACTGAAGAAAAAAAAACAAGTATTGATAAATACGTTTTTTAAAAACCACACACTACTAGTCCGTGAAACTCAGATTCAAAGTTCAGAACACAGAAAGATAGCTTTAAATTGCTATTAATATTTTTAAAAGAGTTACAGTATAGAAAACATTCCCTTTATTGCTGAAATCATATCAAAATATTACACATGGGCTACCGATACATGTCAAACATTTTAAAATATTGGGAAATCATACGCATGAATAAAAAAAGGACAAACTGAATGTTCAAAAAACAAGATTAAAATCTATCACCAGGTGATATCTACATACTTTCAGTTATTGGAAGGAAAAAACCCTATATTTAAGATAGAAAATTGACAGGTGTTCAACAGGGCAAAGTAAATGTAGTATACTGATTTGGAAGAGAAAATGAAAGCTAGCTTCTACAATCATTAAATAATAAAGAGTCAGTGTCCGAATAGGTTTATGGTAAGCAATTGGGGAACAATAACTTTATAAACTATGCAGTAAACTGCATATTCTGGATGGTAAGGGGCTTTACTTCTATTTACTGGGTGTGCTGCCTACACATTTATTTTATTTATTAATTTTTTTTAGAGACAAGGTCTTGCTATATTGCCCAGGCTGGAGTGCAGTGGCTATTCACAGGCACGGTCATAACACACTGTAGCCTAGAACTTCTGGGCTCAAGAGATCCTCCCATCTCAGCCTCCTGAGCAGCTGGGAGCCACCACACCCACAAGGATGTGCTTTCTATGTAAGAAGGCTGGGGCAAGTTATTATCCATGACCAGTAAGTGCAAAGTGGAGATTAAAGGAGAATTTGGCCAAGCATGACTAACTCCCATGGGTGTTTCTGAAAAGCAGACAGTCCAGAATTTTGGAAATAGCAGCAGGTAAACAAGTGGCCAAGGGGAAAGTACAACTAGGAACAGCAAGAGAAAGTGAAGATCCTAAGAAGATATACGAAGGTGGTGCATAGAAAGCTGAACTTTTATTACATTTCAGCACCATTTTGTCCTGTCTTGTCAGTAGTTGTTACAATCTTCCATAATTGCCTTTAGTTCACCATTACAATCTCTGGACAACAGTGGCTGACAAACTTTTTTGACAGTACCCCAGTGAAAATCATAGTTTACATCAAAACCCAGCACTCATAAAAGAGTTCTTTCTGTTAATATATACACACACATACACACAAGTGATATAAGTTTTCCCAAAGCTTTAGTCTTCCTATGTGCAGTGCATTCTAATACTTTCTATTCTATTTCACTAACAAAAAAAAAAACAAAAAAACTGAGAATGGTCCAATTGTGATGTGCAGTTTACCAAGGACATATCCCAAAAGAAATGATGATGATATAAAGAACCAACACTCACTTCAGATATGGGCTGGCAATGACAATGACATCACAAGTGTCACCTGGCCAATAGCAATTTCAAAGAGGTAAGACAGGCTGAAATGCAAAAAACTGTGTGTCTTATGGAAAACAAAATAAGGTAATAAGAGTTCAATAAAGATTAGTTCATGAATACTAGCAATTATTATTATTACAGGGGAGGGCTGGAGGAGTCCTGATTTAATTCCAAAATAAATGTCAAGTAGTTTAAAACAAATTAAGACCAAAATATAAAACTATAAAATACTAGAAGGAAACACAGGCCAATATTTTCAGGGAGGCAATGGCCTTTCTAAGTGTGACATCTAAACTAGAAACAAAGAAAAAAATATGTAAAATCAATTACATAATAGAAAAATTTTGTGCAGCAAAAATTAACCTACAATAAACTGAATAGTTTTAACAGTTACAATGAACAGTATAGACTAATAAGAAAGTGATAGATACAAAAGACTAATGAACTAGAATAGGCCAATGAAACCGTAATACAAAATTCATTTAAGAATAAATGGCAAAATGTTCACCATTGCCAGCCATTAAAAATGCAAATTAAAACAATGACATAATATTTTTGTCTATTAGATTGACAAGATGACAAATAAAATGATAACACCTGGCGTCGAAGAGAAATTGTTACTTTGGAAATTTGGAAAAATGTATAAATCTTTAAAGAACATACATCCTTTCCAGTTCTTCCACTCCAAAAAATTTATCCCAAGCAAATAATCAGATAACCATACCAAGATTTATGTACAAAATTGGCACTGAAGTGTTGTTTATAAACATAGTAAAAACTGGAAACAATGTCAATATGTATCAATAAGAGACTAGTTAAACAAATTATAGTAATGGAATCTATGTAGTCTTCAACAATTTTGCTTATGACAAAGTTAGCTGGCCCTCATATCTATTTATTTGGGGAGGGGGCCAGTTATAAAATGGTATTCAAAGATATGATTTTTTGTTAACCTTTTTTTACATCTATATGAAATATTTTCATTAAGTGAATTTATTTTTTCCTTTATCTGAATTTGTATTTTGCAATCAGCTTGAATTACTTCTGTAACAAAATGATATTTTTCAAACAAAAAGATAAGCAATAATATCAAGAACTCATGTACATAGATCAGGAAGACTCTAGAATCCCTATAGATAAATAAGCGAAATAAAGAAACTGACAATTAACAAAAAAGAAAATACTATTAATAAATAGACACATGAAATGTTCAATCTGTTTACACAAACCTGGAAAATATTAATAATTCTTTAAGCATAGTTATTCGACTTAATCTTTCATCAGGGAATAATCCTGGAAGGCTTATCCATGAAGATGTTCCAGGCTGTGTCATTTATAAAAGTGAAAATGTAGAAACATCCTAATAAACAGGAATGCCTAAAGAAAATGTGATATATTCAATGATATATAATGCATTCTTCATAATGAAAAAATGTTATGCTATAAAATTAAATGCAAAGCTCAATATTCACAATTATAGAGAATACAATTAAAATCATATTATGTACAAACAAAACAAAAATCTGTGTCTAGCTGAAAAGACTGAAAAGAAATGTACTAAAATGACTGGCAGAGCTATGAAGTTTTAAAATTTAAATACTTAGGGAATTTTCCATAGCTTCTTTATGAAAATGCATTACTTTCACAACTTGAAATGAGAAAGAAAAAAATAATTAAAAACAGAAATACCAACATAAGTACAATCTTACAAATTTGGCTTGATCATTGAAGAATATTAGCTTTGACACTACAGTCATTAATATGTAAAATAAATAATTTAAAGCTTTCATCTATTAAATAAAATGAAGACACCAATAGGATTAATTAGGTTTGGTTTGGGCAATAAACTATTTTTATAATAAACAAAAGAATATATAGGAAAATATATATATATAGGAAAAAAGAAAACCTGCATAAATTGAAATTTATGCATTTTAAGTAAATCATAAAATTTTAATGTAATATTTTACTTGGTTAATTATCCAATTCAAAAATAGGAAAGTGAAAATGGAGCTATACACATAGAAATGTAGACAGACCACATCGCAATGTAATTAGTTAAAAGGACATACTTTGGAATTCAGACTAGGAAGATCAACTTAGAAACTGTCTATTTATTAGTAAATGCCTATGGTCAGCAATGGTGAAGCTGAATTTAGCTGTGATTAGCTGAATATTACTTTATAACATCTCTGGTAAAGTAAGTGGTTAAACAGAAATTGAAAAGTGTGGCCCAAGGTAAAGGACAGCTTATACTTAATGTATTTAAATTATTTTACAAAAGATTATTTATTGTGACGAAAGTAGTTAAAATTGAAAAAGTGATACTTCGAGGTATGGCTTTTTTTCCCCCTGATAAACATGTAATTTAAATATTTTTAAATAAGTAGAAAGATAAGAATCTATCCTAAGTAGACAGACTGCTCAGGATTTTATCCTCACGATGCTGGGTCAGGCTTCAAACCAAACTCTACCATGATACTAGCTTACTGACTTCATGTAAACTTCATAATTTCTCTAGGTCTCAGTCTCCTTGACTAAAATATGTGGATAATGTCACCTAACTCAAAACATTACTATATTTATCCTTTTTTCTCTACTAAAGTCAATATAATGTACCTCAAAAAAGACAATATAAGAGTAAACTATGGTTAGGTATTTTAGGACCTAATAGAGAATTTGGATTATGACCTTAAATTCATCCACTCTTCACCCCACCCCCATCTCTACAAAAACAAAACAAAAAATAAATATGCAATTTCCAAGAACTGTGACATAATTTTATTTTCCAGAAAATGAAACCAGTGGATAACCACACCTTAGGAAATAAGCATGGAACAAACTCATTTAATGTGAGTTAAAACATAATAATTAGAACAGAAAGAGGCAAAAACTCATTACTTTAATTATGCATTATAGTTTTTTTCACTATAGAAAGCTGAAAATTGTTGTCAGAAATTCTCTGAAACAAACATCTCTTAATCATTTCTAAGATAAAGAGCATTTAGTCACAATTTCTTATGTTGTTTTATACCTTTAGTTGAAGAGAAGAACACATAACCCATACTTTCAAACTACAGCCAGCCTAAAAAGGTAAATAGTTTTTATTCTGAAAAATACAAAATTTCAAGAAGAAAACTGTACCTATGTAGATATTGAATAATGTTCATTCAAAATGTTTGTAATGTGGGTGTCTTTATTCTTTGAGAGACAGAATTGGAGAATTAGGGCCTTTGGAGGGAGATACACCTGAGTTAGAATTCCAACCTTGCCATTTACTAGCACCTGGAGCTCAGGCAGTGGCAGAGCCCACTGGCTAGATAACCCTAGAGTTATTCCCAAACCCCTTCTTCCATGCGGCCTGCACAAAGAAAAATGTTAAATGCTGGTTTTCAGAGCCTTCCCTGCAGCTAGGGAGAGGGCCATGTTCTACCCGTCTGACCACTGAAACATAAACTGAAGTCTAGGAGCAGTTTCCAAAAAAGCTTGTTTCCCTGATAAAAGGGACAAAGAAGCTGACTCCGCCCTCCCCATTTTCTTCATCCCTTCAACACAGATTTGTGGCCTGTAGAAGCAGCAGCCTTATAGCACTCATGACTCAAGAAGCACCAAGCCTGATGCTGATGTTGAACCATGAAGTGCTGATGTTGTCAAGCTGCTAAACCAACCCCAGAAGCCACCAACATCCAGATTCTTATGCAAGAAAAATAAGACTCTATATGTTTAAGCCACAAGTAGACAAGTTTTCTGTATTTACAACTTACACAAGTCTAAATGACTTAGAAAGTCATTTAAATTCTGAGGCTCACCTTCCTCATCTATTAAATACGTACAATGCTAGTAAGATGTACGTAAAGCACAGCGTCTGCCATGTCACACCAACCGTTTGGGGTAAGTACTATCATTTCAGCCATCCAAAGACAAGAAAATTGAGACTCCATGAAGTTAAGCAACTTGCTCAAGATCACACAATTTATTTAGAAATACAGCCAGGATCCAAATTCAGAAATCTTCATTCCAGGGCCAATGAGCTTAAACACCGTTATACTTAGAAAAGTGACTAAACATAGTAAAGAGTCAGCAGTAAATAACTGTTGCTATAATGATTATGACAATGTAGACAACTATGAAGACAAGCACAGGTAGAAAATTTCCTAATTTTCAATTCTAGAAAATAGTAAATTCTTGTTTAATCCAACCTTAATTTTATTTTTCTTCTTAAAATTGAAATGGCTCTCTTTTCTTCACTGAAACAAGAATACCGTTTTGTTGAAGGTTAATTTTGTCCCTTTAGAACACCAAAGGAAAACTAAGAACGGTATATCTCAACCAATAATGGAAACACCCTACTGTTAGCTAAATAATTTGTCACTCCTATCAAAAAGAGTAAGCAACAAATATTTATGGTGAACTTACATTCTGTAAGGCATTATGCCAGACATTTAAAAATTATTTTCCCCCAAATATGTAGCATGTTTACTTCTTCAAGTGACTTAAGATTTCTTTGCAGGGAGAATTTCGTAACAGTTCTAAAAGTGAGGAAGTTGCTGCTGCTGTTATTAGATGTCAACACCATCACCATCATCATCACCATTACTAACATACAACTTATATCACAAACCAGCATATGTTAAGCTTTTGGAATGTTTTGCTTCAAACTTCAGATGTTTTCTTCAGTGAAATAACTGAAACAAAGAACCTAAAAAATTCATGCTGAAGACACAATATTTGAAAACCAAGCTAAATTCAGAATTCAAGTTTCTAAATAAATTATGTTCAGGGAACAGGCAGGCTAAAATATGTACAATTGCCATTAGGAAAAGATACTTAGTTTCTGGAACAGATTTTGAGCTTTAAAGAGTTTATGTTTAGCTGTTAACTTTTAAATTAGTTTAACATATTATCTTCCTAGTTAATAAAAATTAAATGTAATGTAAAGGCCAAAACAAAATGGATGGTGAGTAAAATAGAAGTTTTGAGGTAAGATTAACTCTAGCAAAAATGCTGAGTGTCAGGCTGGGCTCACACCTGTAAGGCAAGGTAGGAGTAGCTCTTGAGGCCAGGAGTTTAAGACCAGCCTGGGCAACATAGTGAGTCCCCATCTCTATAAAAAAATTAAAAAATATTTTTTTTAATTTAAAAATTTTTTTAAAATGCTGAATCTCAAATATGTACATTTACAGCAGTATATTTTGGAAGCCAAATAATTTCAAATCATATGATCCACAATGAAAGAGGTATCACATGACAAGTAGTTGATACCACCATTTTTATAAGAACACTGTATATAAAAGAAAATGCTTTCAAGGAAAAGATATCAAGGTAAGATTTGTTTGATTAACAAATTCAAAAATGACACAGGCAATAGCATAAAATCTACATGAACATTGTAACAGGCTCAATGAGCACTAATTAAGGATCTAATTATACCTACTTAATACCTAATTTGCATTTTTAAAAAGAAACAAAGTATTCTATTTTAGGACCAAAATTAAGGTTCTGAATTAAAACTTTAATATATTCTAGGAAAAAATATTTCTTAAAAATTAGAACAAGAACAAAGCATCATATTTTCAAGTATAGGACTGTATTGACCCTGAATGATTCCTAATTTGCCGAAGAAAAATGGATACATATAAAGGAAGACTTACAAAAATCACTTATAAATAAGCACCATTGATAGACAAATTTTTTCAATTACTATAATGAGGTTTTAAAAATAAGTGAGCTCCAAAACAATCCTTTTGAACAATTCTGTTCATTAAATTAGCCTAGACTTGTGGGTAAATGAATTTTTACAGAACATACTGACAGACGTAGGGTTAGACAGAACCTCGGCCTCTTGCCCTCCACTCCATGTTCTTCCTGTCACTTGCTTTGCTCAACTTCCTTGCCCATGCCAAAAACTGCTATTACCTCCTCCCTACTATTTTTATCCTCTAAAATTTTATAGAGTATGTCCTAGAGTAATGTACAAAAAGAACAGAGAAGTAGAAGGAGAAACAAGAAAATGAAGGGATGTGACAATTTCAGAGAAGGGAATAGCTAGCAGTGTTGAATGGACTTGAGCAAAAACTCTTGGGCAGGTGACCAGAGGTCACAGATGAATTTAAGAGGGTGCTTTCAATTAGTATAATGGTGAGGACAGAGCCTGGTGGGCTGAACTGAGAAATTTAGAAAAGAAGGGGAATATTTAGGAATGGGAAAAGTAGACTAGATTGAAGAGGAAACAAGCTAAAATGTTTCGAATTTTATCAAATTCTCTAAAAAGATAATACAGAGCAAACTTAAGATAGCAAATAGGAAATCCAGGGACTATTAGGTTGAATCATTTGAAATGTCAGATATTCAACTATTTTTGACTTAAAAACAGGAATTTTATATGGTTTAAACTAATGCACAAACTTGTTTTCAGGAAAGAAGGAGATAAGGTTATCTTCTAAGGAGGTGGTAGAAAGGAACAAGATGCCTAAGAGCGGAAAAGATAAAGTAATAAGAAACCTAGAAACAAATGAAAGAATTTAGAGAGCTCTAGTTGAAGTTGAATAATAGGAACCTATAGCGAATATACTTCGCAGGTTATACTATTTCTCCAAAAGAATCCTGTTATTTTTACATTTGCATTTCACTTTTAGAAATTCAGCTACTCTGCTCTAATAGGATGCCTAAACATGAACACTGAAACATTTCTTCAAGGCAATCACTCTCACTTAAAGTGGTACAAAAACAAATCTGCACTGATGTTGCTGCCTTTGTATTTTGGTTTTCTGTTTTGTTTTTGCTGATAAAGGCAGACGATATATACACTTAGAGCCCAATATGAAGGTGCTAATTCCAGCTCTACTGTTATTCTATTGCCTAATTTCTCATATTTCCAATCCCATGTCATCAAATGCCTACAGAATATCCACAGCATGTCTATAAAACAGAGCTCCATGTCCTGCCGTATGAATAGTTCCTCTACCAACTTCCCTAGCCCTGTGACCTCTATTTTTCTAGCCACCTGGGCTGGAAACCTTAAGCATCAGTTACCAAGTCCTATCAGTCTTTCTTTGAACAGCATCTCCTGGCTTTCTGTTCCCATCTCTTCCTACTCTTGTCCAGCCCCTAATCAGCTCCTGCCTGAATTACAATAGTCTCAGAACTGGTCTTGCTGTGTCCACTATATCCCACACATCACTACTAATGTCAACATCCAAAACACCGATCTCCAAACACCACTCTTCTGTCTCTCCACTGTCCTAACATTCCAGTCTGAAACTGAGAATTTTCTATAAGGATCCCAGACTATCTAGCAAAGCAAATACCTTACCACTCCCTAAAACTTCAGCCACACCATGGAATCTTGACCACTGTAATCATTTTTAAATACATGGAAAAGAAAAAGGAAAAAACAGATTAGAGGAGGAAAAAAGGTGGAGACAGAATGATTAGGAGTAAGTCACCGTAGCAAATCCATGGACAAGTTGTCAATGGCTGGGGAAAAGCCCCTGTGGTAGAGAGAGCGGGGAGGGGAGATTTCAGTGATAATTAAGAGGGAAGATTGATAAAAGCTGCTGACTGACTCAATGCAGGAGGAGGGTTGTAATTAGGAGAACAGGAACAGTCTATTACAACTCTCAGGACTAGATGGCTGGGTGCATGGTAATTCAATTAGGCAAAATAAAAAATACAGTATGAAGATTTGTCTGAAATTAGTAAGGCCCTCTTGCATGAGGTAGAAATAACTATTTAAAAGGAGTGTCAGCAGCTTGAAAAAGAGCTTTTGCCATCAGTGGGTTTCAATTACTACTGAGAGGGAGAAACGTGGAGGGGAAGGGGAGGAGAAAGAGGGTTGAGGAAGCAGTATAGGCTTTTATAGCTCAAGCCAGCTCTAGGAGTGGTAAAGAGCAGCCACTTGATAAATGTTTACTGAACTAGCCCAAAGCTACCAGCAGTTTATTCAGTGAATAGATAAGTAAGGAAACAAGGATTTTGGATACCCAGAATCACAGCAGGGAAGAAAAAAATAAAGGTTATCTAGGAAGT
This sequence comes from Indri indri, assembly GCA_004363605.1. Classification (NCBI taxonomy): domain Eukaryota; kingdom Metazoa; phylum Chordata; class Mammalia; order Primates; family Indriidae; genus Indri; species Indri indri. Next base: position 9,342 of record RJWJ010008317.1, on the reverse strand, counting down.
ATATAGAAAATCTAAGGTTAAGTAGTGCCTAATAATAGTAATATTAGTGATACAAATATTTTTAACATTGAAAACAGAGCAAAGAGGGAAAGGTGTTTTTATTTTCTTAAATCTTGCTCTGTCACATATTTTATGTTTTTATAAATAACTATTCCATTTTCAGATTAAAGTTAAGCTTTGTTTACAAAAAAATAATAAAATACATACACAAACTTTGTACACATGAGCCTAATTCCCTTCCCCTGGAGTGTGGGCTGGGCTCTGTGACTCACTTTTAACAAACAGAATATGGCCGAAGTGACAATGTGTGACTATGTCATGACAGGCATTACAACTTCCTCCTTGCTCTCTCAGATCACTCACTCCGGGGGAAGCTGCTATGTTGTGAGGATGCTCAAGCAACCTGATGTAGAGGGCCCTGTGCCGTGTTGGCCTCCTGCCAACAATTAGCACTAACTTGCCAGGCAGAAGTGAACCACCTTGGAAGCAAATCCTCTAGACCCGGTTAAGCCATCAGATGATTACAGTCCTGGACAGTATCTCGACTGAACTTCATGAGAGACCTTGAGCTAGAACCGTCCAACCAAGGCACTCCCGGATTCCTGGTCCACAGCAATTGTGTGAAATAGTGTATGTTTCAAGCCACTACATTTTTGAAGCAATTTGTTAATCAGACATAGATAATACAATCACACCAAGATCATTCTCAATTCTGTGCTATTACTCACCATTTGCCCCAGCGGTGTCCTTCCATTATCTATCTCCCAACACCCCCTCCCCCCCATCCTTTGGAATATAAAGTCCATCTCTTTGGGGAGGTACTTTTTTTGTTTATGAAACCATCTCAACTTTCATTTCTCTAGCTTCTCTTTTGAACTATGCTTGACCACATCATTCAGTCATTTATTCATAACTTCCTCTGTTACTGTGCTATATACATACATGTAGCTTTCCTCCTAAAGATGTCATAAAGTCTTTAAAAATTGCATTAAACACACTATAATTAAGGTACTCAACAAATATTTGCTGAGAAAATTAACAAATTCTCTCTCTCTCTCACACACACACACACACACACACACACACACACACACACACACTCCTGAAAGTATATTTGAATGGTATAATGCGGTGGTTAACAAAATGGACTTAGAGAAGCTATATTACCTCCTGTCTGCTTACTTACTAGTTGCTGTCCTTGGGTAAGTTACTTAAAATCTTCGTAAGCCTTAGATTCTTTAGTGTTTTTAATAAAGATTCTAACAGTATCTACCTTAGAGGAACAAAAATGTTAAAGAAAATAATGAATGCAGATCTCTGTAAAAAGTGTCTGGCATAGAGAGGACTCAACAAATGTTAGCTATTACTGTTCTTATAATTAATCACAAATTACAAAATACACGCTAAAATTCTGGGTCCCTAAGGGTCTCTAGATGTTATCAAGTGGCAATCTAAATTAATACAAAATTCTATAATTTTTAAGACAGAACTCAGACCTTCTATTAAGATAGCTTTTAATTTTTCTAAAATCAATCCACTCTTAAGTACAGCCTGAACCAATTGTAGGAGTGCGGCCTTGACTTTTTCTCCTCTCTGTCCTATTAAGATATTAACTTCAAAGCTTTTGTGGGAACACTTAATTGCTTGCATTCCTTAACAAGCAGCCACCAAAGTAGTTTCCAGATTCACTTTTGACCTTTACAGTCCTGGGAAGGCATATAAGGCAAACTTCCTTGACATATAAATTTAGACAATCTCTGGACTGACACAGTTGTACATATGGAATATGTAGCATGAAGCAAATCAACTGCGCACAACAATCAAAATAGAATCCAGTTGAACAATCGATCCAATAGAACAAATCGACTGAAAAGAATTTTGCTATGACATATATCTAAACAAGAAAAAAAGAAATGAGAACCCTCCAATGCTATTCACACTCAGAACATTTCTAAGACAATATTTTATAATTTGATTATATTTAAACATATAATTTATATTTGAACATATTCTTAAGGATTCTTATTAAAAAGTTAAATGTAACAGATGCTCTTTTATCTTAAAAAGAAAATACAGAGATCTGTGAAAGAAAAACTAATAAAATAATTTTAAATCATCTATTTAAAAACATGCATACTTTTTAATTGTGTTCCATGTCTTCTGGAATAAAAAGACCCACTTAATTCAAATTCTTATATTTCTCTTTTCCCCATCAATACACCTCAAAAACTTTAGTTTTTCAAACATGCAATATACATTCCACTCTTTATTTGACCCTACATATCACACAACCTGAAATAGAAACAAAGACTGGAAAATTAGCTTGTTTATTCCACCTTAGTGTCAAACAAAAGTACAAATAATATTCAGTGCACATGCTAGTTACCTCAGAGCTGCCAATCATGCTTGTTTTGAAACTCTTCGATTTTCAGAGCTGTCAGTCATGTGTGTTGTGATAGAGATGCCAGTGTACGGATAATGCTTTTAAAGACACAATTCTCATTAACACATTAATAAATAAATGAGCTCTACTTGTAAAACTGGACTTAAGGATTTTACAGAGATGTTTTCAACTTTTGAAAAATCAAAATTAAAATATAACTTAATGATATGAAAAAATTTGGAGGATTTGGCTCTACAACCAAAGCGGTAAGCATGGATTAACCACAGGGATTTTATATTTCAGTAAAAAGATAAATAAAAGTCCCCTGAGATGATACAAATCAGAAGTATTATGACCATGAATAGGAATGAGAGAATCAAATCAATCTAAATCTGGGCATTTTTTGTTTTTAAAGTAGGTAAAAATATCAATACAATGCACCCGCCTTCTCTACCTCCTTATTACAACCCAACTCACTAACCACCTAGTCATTCACATCTGAAATAACACACTATTCACAGTTTTTCCCTCTACCTCACAACCCACAACTACTCAGTCACCAAGACCTGTCTCTTGTACTTCCTAAATTGCTGATGAAAAGTCTCTCCTTACCCTACTTAGACTTAATTCACATTCTCATCATTTCTTCCTAGCAGCTTCCTTACTAACTCCCTCACTCTAGCAACATTCTTCCAATATATGCGCCACACCTCTGCCAAAATGATCTCACTGAAACACCAATTTGATCCGTGTTACCTGTTATATTTTAATGGTTCTTTGCCACCTTCAGAATAAAGCCCCAATTTTTTCAGAATGATATATAAATTCCTTAAAAATCTGGCTCCTGCCCATCTCCCCATTCCGCCATCCCCCATCGCTCCTCCTAAACATAAGCCAACTAAGCCATTTGAGTTCCCAGAAGAAGCAGGCTCTCTTACACTTAAAACTTTGCAAGTCCTTGCTCTCTCACTTGGAGACACTCTGATTTCCTGCACTTAGTATCTCCTACATATCCTTTACAACTCAGTTCTATTAGTTCCTCTGGGAAGCCTTATCTGACACAAGCTGACTGAACCACTGACCCCCTCTTCTCTATTCCTGTAGAATACAGTAAATAGAACTTACATGGTGTTACATATTTATTGGTTTACTTCTCTATCCTCCTAACTGAATCAACTCCCTGAAAGCAGGGATTGTCTTTAATCTGTACATTGCTATCATTAAATACATATTAACTGCTCATTAAAAGCTTGCTGACTTGAAAATCATACCATGTCCAGTTTATTTAAAATTAAAACTAATAAAATCAACAACTTATTTCTTGAGACTGACAAAATGTCTTACAGGTACATTCCAAGGCAACCAAACTAACTGAGGCCATAAAGCAATTTTTTGGGCTTAACAATTTATTCGTGTACTTACAAACTCAAATTGGCACCATCTCAAACAGGAACTGGGATTAAACAATCCCATCTTATTTTTGCTGCTGTTCCTACTGGAGGTGTTAAAGTCTCAACCATGATAAATGCTTATGTCCAAAACACTCAGCACTTTGATTGGTTCAACAAACACTGTTCTGATACGTGACAACCCCTATCAAGGGCATCAGTGAACATGCAGTCAACACAGGCAAAACCCCAACCAAGCTACACTTCACTTATCAGGAAGTTAGTTATCTGGTGACATCAAGTAGCTATAGAACTCAGTGAGAACTAAGTAGCAGTTTAGACGATATCAAAACACAGGCTGAAGTCCAAGCACTAAAGTACATGCACTTTTCTTACAGAAGAGGCTGCTAGGTCCTTACTCAAACACCAGTTGTTCTTATTTTAAGCACAAAAAAACTTGGTAACCAATTGCCCAAGTAGTGGTACACTGGAAGAAGAAAATTAAGAGAGTTGACAAAGCTATAAAAGCAGAAAAGGAGAGCTGACACCCAAAGGTGAAGCACAAAAACTATAGAACTGGAGGATTATGTGATTATGAAGCAATAATTCTATGTTTTTATTATGATACGATATAGAAATTTATGTTTATAATTATGACCCTGGGTCGTTAAAAAAAAGGTTAAATTACTTTAGGCCTAACAAGGTTCAAAGAAAGTAGATGATGCATTTTATTTAAGAAACCAATCAAAGAATTAAAATAACGTATTATATGTAGAAATAGCCAACTTTCTATTATTTACAGAATAAACTTTTTTGAAATACATCATTCCCAAATAACATGAGGCATGCTGACTTTAGGCAACTAATCATTGTCAAACATTAACTAGTTCCTATGAGTCTCACCATAATTATAATATAGATCCATTCCAAAACAAGGCCTGGACCTGCTATAGTTATTTATTGCTGATAATACTTTTCAAACACACTATACTGTTGTCTTAGTCTGTTTGAGCCACTATAACAAAATACCACAAACAGGGTAGTTCATAAAAAAGAGAAATTTATTTCTCACAGTTCTAGAGGCTGGGAAGTCCAAGATCATGGCACCAGCAGATTCAGTGTCTGGTAAAGGCCTAGTCCTTGTTCACAGATGGCAGCTACTCTCTGTGTCTTCACATAATGAAAAGGGCAAGGCAGCACTAATCCTATTCATGAGGGTAGAGCCCTCATGAACTAATCACTTCCCAATGGCCCCACCTCCTAACAGCATCACATTGGTGATTACGTTTGAACAAATGAATTCTGCAGGGACACAAACATTCAAACCACAGCAACCTTGGATACCATAACCAAAGATATAATAGACTACTTACCATTCTTTTAACAGACCTCCACAGAGCTTCATTACCACACTGCCTTCAGGGTCCCTGATATGAAACTGCTTCATGTGTGAGACTATTATAGTAACACATGAGTTACTACATGTTGTATGATTTAGACAGCAGCATAGTAGGGTGAAAAAAACATTCATGGCTTTGGATATACACAGCCCTAGGTCTGAATGAATCCCTGCTTTGTTAATTACTAGTTGTGTGACTGCAGCACATTATTTATGCTCAGAGACTCATTTTCTTCCTTTGGAAAATGGGGATAATATCATCTACTTTCTATGTTTCTTATGACAAATAAATGAGACAATATACGTGAAATGCCAGTATAAGTTAAAAAAAAAACCCCATTATGATTATTAGAAGGAAATCAGTGGACTATGGAAAGGAAACAATCTTAATTCACACTACAACAAATTTTGTGAAATTGTGTGCTGTATTAATATGACAGAAGAAAAAATGTTTTTAAAAAAAGGGGGTAGGCGGGTTCCCAAGATGGGAAAAGTGCCTTGTATTTTTAATTCACAGTAGAAGCCCTCTGACTCAGAATGGTTCATGGAAAATGAGGTCAAAATTAAAAGACTCAAAAAACAAAAAGTATACACATACAAAGTAAAAATATTAACTTCAAGCAAATTAATGGAAATATACTAATATGGGGTCAAGACCTTCTGAGTAGGCGTCTACTCACTGGAGCGCTGCATCAACTTCCTTACGGAACAATACCTACACTCGGAAGGTCTGTGATTGCCAGGGTCAGTTACATGAAAACAGACCAAGAACAGAAAGACATTTGGAAAGCAATACCGTCCACAGTTTTATGATTTTTCTTTCAATCTTTACAACCTAATTCAATAGCAATTTCTTTAAAACAAAAATTATCTTTCTTTTATGGAGTCTTTCCAAAACATTAACATTAGCTTTCATAAGAACAAAAAACCCTTTCTATACTCATATTTTATTAATTTATGTGATATCCAAATAAATTACATAATATTAATTATATAAACAGATTTTGAAATAAGAACAATTAGTTTTTGCTAAACATATACCTCAACTGGAAGAAGCAAAAGTGCCCAGGTATAACACAGGATTACTAATCTCTAATGTTTGGTGTGGTATTGGCATCAGTCTAATCAGTGGGCTTTACAGAACAAGGAGAGACTGTCAATTAATTTGGTAAATCAGTTAACTAAATGATAATTGCTAAAGAAGTTGTTAATGCCAGAGTCATTCTGATTTGTCATATGTGATTTCTGATTTCAAGTCATAAGCTGATTTGAAGAAAAATACAATGGTTAAAACTTTCGAGACTGGTACTACAAGTAATGTAATAGGTCTCAACCATGTCCCCAAATCTCTGAATTTACTTATAATATTTCCATTTTGCAACTTACTCTAAGTAGATCAAATTACTATCGCTCATGCTAAAATATTAATACAACAGCTTAGATTCTGAATGTCACTATTAATGTAATGCCTTTCCAGAATTAGTTTCTTCCCTTAAGTGTTTTTCAAACTTTTTTTTTATAGTAGAAATACCACACATTTTAAACAAAATGTTCCCAGAACTGTAATATACAAAACAGATAAATGTAGAGTAGCTCTAAAAGTAAGGCCTAATACCCCTTTTACCCCCAGAGCAATCTCTAATGCCTTTCTGCAAAACTCTAAGGCTTTTTGGTACAAAACTTGAAAAGTATTCCTTTAAACTATAATAAAAAAAATGAATATTAAAACAAAAAAGTCACAAAACTTATTTAAAGGCTATTACTTAGCTAATTAGAATATTCTGTTAACCAAAATGATTTCTGATACTTACCAGCTGCTGTAAGTCTGAAATGCCATCAAACTTATTTATTAAAAGTAACAATGACAAAATTAAAACATTTGGCTAAACTGGATATTTCATTAAATTTTAGTTATTTTTCATTATATTTAATCTTTAACTTATAAAGTAGAAAGTATTCAACTACATATAAGTCTGAATGTAGAGGAAAAAATGGTTTTCTAAAGGGATAAAAAAAGGAAGTAAGGCTGATGAATGATGAACAAATGATGTAAATATCTATGTCTCATTTATAGGGATTTACAAACTACCAACGTAGGAATATCTGCCATTACTGAGATTTATTTAGCCTTCCAAAATCCACTTGTTCAGAGGTCTGGCATCATGGAGTTACAGAGCAAATGTGTGTCCAGCCCAATACACTGTTCTATTTAGTCATATAATCTAAACTTGTAAGAAAAGGGAAAGACCAGAAACAACCAAGCTGGATCTCATTACTTCCTGGATCAGTGTATCATCATCCTTCCACCAATGATGAAGACAATAGGCAAACATTTGAATAAAGTAAGTTCCCACTCATAAATTTTGTTTTGGATACAAATAGAAGTAAAAAGTAACTGAAACAGTAATTATGCTGGCCTGACACTTCTCTAGAGTATTTTCAAAATATAAATGACAAAAAGCTATAAAAAACCTAGAGGAGGGTTTTAAAAAGAACCTAAGTATTTCTACATGTACCAATCAAGAGAGATAACAAATACTCTGTGAAAAGTATAAATCTTCATTTCATGATAGATCAAAAACCAGACAATAAGGAATTTGCTAAAAAATAGTGTATGCAGATTTAGAAGTGGAGTTGCTATTTGCACAGCCATAGCGTTTGGATATATGGTATGTAGGTAGGGGAAAAAGGGATCAAACTATTCAGGTTAAATTTTTTTTTTTTTTTTTGAGACAGAGTCTCACTCCGTTGCCTTGACTAGAGTGAGTGCTGTGGCGTTAGCCTAGTTCACGGCAACCTCAAACTCCTGGGCTCAAGCGATCCTTCTGCCTCAGCCTCCTGAGTAGCTGGGACTACAGACATGCGCCACCATGTCCGGCTAATTTTTTCTATGGATTTTTAGTTGTCCATATAATTTCTTTCTACTTTTTTTTTTTTTTTAGTAAAGACGGGGTCTCGCTCTTGCTTAGGCTGGTTTCGAACTCCTGAGCTCAAACAATCCACCCGCCTCGGCCTCCCAGAGTGCTGGGATTACAGTATTCAGGTTAAATCTTGGCTGAAGTAAACTACTCCCTTGGGTACACTGTTAGAAATAACAGCACCAGTCTGTTAGACCAGAAAGGAATGGGGCTTAAACCTTGACTCCTGCTTATCATAAAAAAAAGGAGGGGATGGGGAGGTACTTTGATTGCATTTCAGACCTACAGCACTAGAAGTAGAGGCCAAAGGTCCTTTTTACTACTGTTATCTTCCACTCACCAGACATTTTGTCACCATATTATCCTTTTCTACTTGTGTAATTACCAATAGTTTAAAGTGATTTATGTTCTTGTTTATTATCAGTCCTCCTTCCTCCATTAGACTATGCATTTCATGAGAGCAGAGAACTAGTCCTTCCAACACTGCCTGGCAAATTGAAGAAGTCTAGTGAGTGTGTGTTGAATGAATGAATAAATGAATGAACAAATCAACTGCTGTACCACTTTGGCTCCTTCCTTTTCATGATCCTCATTCATGAATGTATTGATTTTGTGAGTATGGTGGAAGTTTAAGTGGGTATTGTGAGTACAGTGGAAGTCTTAAGTGGGTGACAGTCATTGGATAGTGTGCAGGTGGTTCAACAGAAGCAGGAGTTGAGAGATAACTACTACAGATAACTATAAAACAAAGCAGTGTAGGCATTTAACTCTCCTAAGTACATTAAAAAAAGACTACAATATAGTAAGTGCTCCAAAGACTAGAGAATTTATTTGCAAAATTACTACGAGCCACCCCTCTTCCCTCAAAAGACTTTTGTTAAATAGACTGCTTCACTGGGGGAAGAATGAATGGAAATGGAGGTTTAGGCAAAGAATAATTTCCATAATAAAATGTGTGCGTACATGGTGTGTGTATAGTTTTAAATAAAAAAATTAAGATTTAGTAAATGTTGGAACAGATTTCGGTATTCAACCATTTAAAGCTATACTATACATAAAGTAAATTCCAATCACAGTATAGCACTCATTAGAGAACTACCTAATCACAAATACTGATGTTTAAAAATCTGTGAGTTAGTAAGGCATAAGAATCAAATCAATAATTCTAGTTTTCTTAGGCATTCTGAAATATTATGTTCAAGAACATGAGGCCAGGTGCAGTGGCTCAAGCCTGTAAATCCTAGCACTCTGGGA
>RJWJ010008316.1:0-53892 GCA_004363605.1 Indri indri | reverse complement strand
GACAGTGGTGCCATAAGATTATAACATTGTATTTTTACTGTACCTTTTCTATGTTCAGACACACATATACTTATCATAGCATGTGCTGAGACTGCCCACAGCATTCGGTACACTCACACGGCCCTTAGGGGCGGGCTCCTGCTGTCTCTCCCATTATAGGTCTTACCATTCTGCCCCTTGAAGTTTGCCCGACAACCTTATTAAATTCCTTGCCATTACTGAAAATGATAATGCTCCTGGCCTTTGTTCGAGCTGTGCTCTCTGCCTGGAATTGTGCCCCATTTTTCTGGTCCCTTGGGAGCAAGCTCAGGTGTCATCACGGAGTTCAGTTTGATGCCCCTCCTATGTGTTCTCAGAGCACACTGCTCTTACCCCGGTTCCAGCACTTCTCTTGCTAAATTGTAATTTCCTCTCTACTCCGTTAGTATGTCGGGAACTCAAGGCAGAGGCCATGTCTCCTTCACGACTGGATTCTCTGTGCTGGCCCTAGTATGTGCCACTTAGTGGAGGTGAAGAAATTTTTATGGAAGGAAGAAATTGAATGAGAGGTGGCTGGGTTCAGCTCGTGGATGGTCTTGAAAATTAGATGAGAATATTTTCACTTTTTTTTTTTTTTTTTTTTTTGGTGTGCATCAGGCAACTGCTCGTGGTGTTTTTGAGGAGGGAGGTAATTCTAGCAGGATTGTCCTTTGGCACAATGATAGTACTTGAAGGGGTGCCAGGACTAGACAGGGTGGAAGAGAGACCCAGCTAGGAAGCCATTTCATGGTGCAGGCAAGATAGAATGAACTGAAGTTAATAGGAGTCATGGGGAAAGGTTGGAAGTAGGGTCAGTGTGGAGTGATCACCAATAATACAGGAAGAGGGAGGAGTTAAAAGTGGTATGGTGGTCTCCGCTGCATGGGTCAAACGGTGGATGCTCAGCTGGTTTAACTGGACAGCCACGTGGATGACACACACACTAAAATACATCTGTGGTCAACGTCTTCAGGCTCAAGTCTCCTGCGATTGCGCCACCCCACCCACCAACCACCATGACGTTCTCTGAGTCCCTTGATTTACTCACCATTTATTGGTAGGTGGGTAATGATGGCTCCATCACTAGAACTGGAATCTATTCTGACAGTACCCATGCTATAAACGTTTTAAAATATTTTGAATATCGTCCCTGGTCCTAAAGGCTGAAGGCATTATGGAGAGGTTGTCCCTCAAACACAGTTGGAATAGGAGTAGGAAAAAAGGGAAAAAACAAAAAAGATGTCTTGGGAGGGTGTTGGTGTGTATTAATTTGCTAGGGCTGCCGTAATGAAGTACCACAGACTGAGTGGCTTGAACAGCAGATTTATTTCTCACAATTCTGGAGGCTGGAACTCTGAGACCAAGGTCGGCAGGGCTGGTTCCTCCCTGGGCATGCTCCGTGGCTTATAGATCATTGTCATCTCCCTGTGTCTTCATGTGATCTTTCCTCTGTGAATGTCTGTGTTTTAATTTCTTCTTATAAGGACACATGTTTTGTTGGATTAGAGCCCACTCTAATGACTTCATTTAACTTTAGTCACCTTTTTAAAGACCCTACCTCGAAACAAAGTCACATTCTGAGGTCCTGGAAGGTTAGAACTTCAACATACGAATTTTAGATAGGTGTGGTGCAATTCAGCCCATAACACGAGGCAAATGATAAGAATTTAATTTGAACAATGTTGGCAGAAACAGATTCAACACCAAAATGCATCAAAGAATCAGGAAAGGTGAGAAGATGGTAGCCTGCAGACCTGGGGGAGGTGGCAGGGTGGGGGGTGGTTGTAGAGCTGGAGTGCCGTGGGATTGGACAGACCCTAAATGGTTTTCCTGACTATAGAGGGTCAAGAACTATTTGAACATAGAACAACTGAGGAGCCAGGCAAGACGGCTCTGGATGCTCTTAAAGGAAAGATCCCTTTAGGACTTGCAGTTGGAGGTCTCCAGGAAGCTGTTGGAGGTGAGGGTCTGCGCTGAGAAGGGGCATTGGCCCTAGAAGTCACCATACTCTGGTGTTGCTGAATGCCACCCTCACCCCCAGCAATGTGGGGTCTTTCTCAGAGAAGTGAGCCACTTCCGGCCTGCTCCGTGGGCTCTCGTCAGCACCAGAAACACGCTTACTGGAGGCCCCATTGCCTGTCAATTAGTATCACCTTGAAATAACAAGCTGGGGCTTTCCTGTGAGGCAGCCATCATCAGCCTGCTCAGAGATACTCTGAAGGGTCGAAATTCAGAGCCATTGATTAATTTGTTCTCAGGGTCCAGCACGCAGGGAGCTCAAGCCCACCCCATTTCCCCTCATTGATACTGGCCAGGTAATGTTGTGCAGGTTTCGCTTTAAATTTAGCAATGTCTTATTTGACAAACATCTAGATCATCCTCACCCACTATTGTTTTCTTGAGTAGAAGAGAGAAAACAAGAGATTGAGGCATTGACACAACAGCCCTGCAGAAAAATGTCAAAGGTTAACATATAGTATGTTATATTTAGATCCAAAATTTGTCTAAGAAAGATAATTGGGAAATTAAGTTGCCTGGTAGGGAAATCAGACGTCCTTATGTTTTTGTCTGGTTGTGTTGTCTCATAAATGTTCGGGACTTCAATGCCTTCAGGCACTTATAATTAATTTAAAAAAAATTGGAAGACTGTGTATAAACTGCCTGATTTAATGAGATAAGTCAAAGGAGGAAAAGAGAAAGGAGTTTCTTGCAGTAATGGGTTGCTACATTTTCCACGTTGCCTTTCTAATCCATTCCTTTGAAAAGAGTTAGGTTTGCTGATTATATAAGCACCATGACAGTAAGTGCTGTGTAAGAGAAAGAGACATACAGAATCTCAGCTGTGCCCAGGAAGGTCGCAGGAGGTCAGCAGCCTCTCCTCTGCTCCCCTGTCGCAGGGAGAGAGGGTCCTGCTCCCAGGGCCGAGTAGGAGACAGGAGTTGCCTACAGTGTACCTGAAAAGACAGAGTCATAAATGAGTGAGGGAAGTCTTAGCCAGAATTTTCCATATTGTATTTTCTGGGAATACCATGCAGCTGACCCTTGAGCAGGGAAATAAATCCTTTCTACATGAAAAAAAACCCATCCTCTTGAATAAGGAAGTCTCTGAATGTGAGGAACCCCAAGATAAGATGTTGCATTAGTGTGCTGGGGCTGCCATAACAATGCACCCCAGACTGGGGGCTTAAACAATGGAAATTTCTCTCCTCACGATAGTGGAGACCACAAGCTCTAGATCAAGGTGTCGGCAAGGTTGGTTTCTCCTGAGACCTCAGCCCTGGGCTTGTACATGATTGTCTCCCTGTGTCTCTTCATGTGGTCTTCCCTCTCTCCGTGCATGTCTTAGTCACCTCTTCCTATAAGGACACTACTCCTGTGGGATTAGGGTCTACCCACAGGGCCTCATTTTACCTTCGTCACCTCTTTAAAGGCCCTGTCTCCAAATACAGTCACATTCTGAGGTACTAGGGGTTAGGACTTCATATGAATTTTGGGGGGACACATTTCAGCCCATACAAATGTGTATCTTATTTTTCAAAATAAAATTACAGAGGCTTTTCCTCTTGCTCCTTTTTCCTCTTTCGCTATCCTTGTATTTCCTGCGTTAACTTAGATGGAAGTTCAGATTGTCAGCTCTCTCCCTCCCAATCTCTCTCTCCCTCTCCCAATCTTCTCTCCCACTCTCCCTCACACACGCTCTTTCACACACTTTGTCTTCCATACTTCCATGTCATGTTCTTGTTATTGAAAGCAAAAATGCATTTTTCCTTCATATGCATCTTCCTACCCAGTTTGCGATGGGTGCTGTGATCAAAGGAGGCCAACATAGCTCTGTTAGCTTGTGCTTGAATAAAGCGAAATCCCATAAGTGACATGGAAGACCTCCTTGGCTACCTTTCTTGGAGTATTTCATGGAGGAGAGACCTGGGGGCCGCCTGGCTGTTGGCACCATCAGTGATGGCGATGGCAAGGTCATAGGCTGCTGGAGGAGTTGGTGACTTGCTCAATACTAATGCTTCTGTTCTCTTTCCTCTGAGGCTGTGTTAGTTAGAGGAAAGCATTTACTGGCTGTTCAGGTTTTCTCCATGTTAGTTCAGGCTTCATCTTGCAGATACATGCAGTTATGACTTCACTGTGCTTGTTGACATGGAAATAGAGGTCATGATCAAGTGCCCAGTGGTCTAGCTGACAAATGGTGACATACATTTTAGCGTTGCCTGTCCCACAGGCAGTAATTAAAGCATGAACATACATATCAGATACCCCTAGGGAGAACATTCGGAGTAAGAGGGAAAGAGAACACAGGACGGACTCCTGAAGAACATCCACATTTCAGATTCAGATTCATCCTCTCAGATGCAAAATGGACAGGAAAGCAGAAGCCAGAAAGGTGAGAGGAAAACCAAGGGTGAGAGAAGGCATGGAAGTCAAGGGTAGAACAAGAGTTTCACGGGGGGAGTGGTCAGTGGTGGCCGGGGGCTGCTGACAAGTCTAGTGTATGATTCCTGAGTAGCTAGGACTAGGTGAGGATTTCTGGGATGCTTTATCTAACTTTCTCTTAACTCACTTCCTAAGTGCTTTCCTAGGGGTCCCACTGGGAGAGAGTTTTCCCTTGAAGCTTTCATGGGAAAGTTGTTGGCTTACGGGGAATGATAGAATTAGGAGGCATATTGGTCCTTTCTCAAGCACCACTTCTAATCCAGGAGGCCTCATCCCTTATCTTGGCTACTGTGTGGACAAGCTGCCATACACCGGTTCCAGCAACCTTCTAGCAGGTGTACCCTGGCAGTACTTGCCTCAGGGCATGCACACAGCTCTTGCTTTGCGCTGGGTATCTCCATTGGTATGGCATGTGGGACAGCCACTAGCACCTGCTCAGTGCTCGTGAGCGCATCAGAGTTAGCTCCATGTGGGGCAGCCTGTGATCAGAGAGGGTCAGAAGCCAATTAAGTGTTTCCTCCTTCTTCCCCTGGGAAAAGTGTCTGCAGAATTGAACACCTGGTTGCCTGCCGTGCTGGCCAGCTCTCTAAATACATCTTCATGGCAGCCATCTTTTTCTCCGCTTTGCTTTCTCTCACTCTTGCTCCTTGGGTCACCCTCCCCAGTAAAGTACTTTTGACTTGGCTTTGGGGAGAACCGAGGACCGGAGGGTTAGTCTGGGAAGAGCTGGATTACTCAAAGTTCAAATAGGAATAAGGACCCCATTACTGGTGACAAGAGGAGTGGTGATAATCTTCGGTATGCAACAGATTCACATTACTAAGGCTCTGCCTGTGGTAGAGTGAGGTGTGTCACAGTGGAAGGTGATGCATTGACTTGGGTCAGGGGCCAGCAAACTATAGCCTGTGGCATATTTTTGTATGGCCTGTGAGCTAAGATTGGGTTTTTCATTTTTAAAGGATTATAAAACACACACACACAGATACACACATACGCCGATCCCAAAGAATATGCAACAGAGACTACATGTGGCCCATGACACCTAAAATATTTACTATCTTACCTTTGCTGACAAAGTTTTCTGACTTCTGGTATGGACGATAGGATGCCACTTGGACAATGAGAACCACTGTGAAAATGGCCATGGCAGCTGACAGCTGACAGCTAGTTGCTGATGTTACCGATGAACATGAGGAGCAAGTCATAGAATATAAACAATAATTTAATTAGGCAAGGCCACTCTGTGGAACAAGACAGAGACAAGACCACTCCATGACTGTGAATGAAATAAAATAGAGACAAGGACACTCTGCAACTCCCCCCAAATAACTAAACATTCCAACCTTCCAGCCAACATGAGAGACAGTCACTTCTTACTGATTGCAACTCTGTCTATCTCTGCTTCAATCCTCTTGTAGCCTATTATTACCAAGGTACCAAAGCACTGAATTGTCAATGCATCCTAACAGCATTCAGTCTAGAACTACCTTTACTTCCTACAGCTCTTTCTAGAATCACCTGTCACAAGACCAAATTCTACAAAAATCCACTTTCAATTCCCTGTTACCAAGATATTCCATGGTTCTGTGAAAATGAATGAAGACCACCCAGAGGAGAACAAGCAAAGGCTATTTATTCAGAGCTTGGTGTAGCAAGTGAGTCAGCCACCATCACTTGCGTTCAGCAGAGACCCAAAGGCAGGGAGGGGAGTGGGAGAGCTTCATAACGGACAAAAGGGATGACTTTAGGTGTGCTCTGATTGGAGGCTGTTGGCCTGGGGAAGCTGGGGGAGGCTAACTAGGACAGGGCAGCCCATGTGATTGCTTAGAGGGCATATTTGGCATTCTCTGGTTGGTTCTGACTTGAAAGTAGGGGCAAAAATTAAAGGAGCCATCAGTTATGAATCAAGTTCTGGCCATTCTGGGCTGATTGCTGCAGAGGTTGTGGGTCAGGGTCCTATTGTCTTGTGTGGTCTGCCATCTAGACCATGTCATGTATTCAGCTGTCAGTGCTCTGGTGTGCCTTCTCCCTCGCTGTAGTAGGCCAATTGAACTTGGAAGTAGATTCTCCTCAGAGCCTCCAGGTAAGAGCCTAGCTCTGCCGACACCTTAATTTAGGCCTATGAGGCCCTAAGCAGAGAACTCAGCTCAGGGCCCCCCAGATTTCTGACTTACAGAGTTGGAAATAAGAGTGCACTTTTAAGTTGCTGAGTAAGTCTACACTAATGTGTTTGACTACAGGCGATTCCTGGTGGTCATTGGTTACTGGATTCGGACAACTGGATGAGTATAAGGATCATTCTTAGGATCATAGAGTAAGTTGGGTTTTGTTAACTGCATTGAGAGCCTTAAAAGAAAATGACACCATTTTCTTTCCATTTTGATCATATGGCTCAGATCAACCATCTGTCAACTCAAGGGGTGCTGTGACAGCCAGAGGTCTCTAGGCAGGGTTCAGGGAACAATAATGTCCTACAGCCAGGGGCAGACTGGATATCTACGAAGACCCCACCTGAGGCTAGATCCTTCCTCACAAGGTAACCCTCATTCTCCAGAGGGTCTTCCCTGCCATCCCTGACCATCTCCAGACAAGTGACCAGGCTCAGGTCTCATAACCCTGCTCGCCGTGCAAACACAGGATGGAACAGATCCCATCGATGACTTAGCTGAGTGTTCTGCATCTGCCGTGCACGCATCAGCTACTACCCCAGAACAGCTTGTGTTCTGTCTTTTCTTTCACTCACTTAACGTGTATTCTTAGCACAGGGGTCAGCAAGCTTTTTCTATAAAGGGACACATAGTAAATATTTTCATTTTTGCAGGTCATTTGGTCTTTGTTGCCACTCCTCAACTCTGCAGCTGTAGTAGCCATGGATAATACGAAATGAATGGGTGTGGCTGTCTTCCAACAGAACTTTGTTTACAAAACAGGCAACTAGCCAGATTTGGCCCACAGGCTGTGGTGTGCCAGCCTCTGTCTTAGGTAATCATTTAATCTCCCTGGCTTTCATTTCTGCATCTGTAAAGAGTATTGGGCTAAGACAAAGCCTCACACATTTAAGCAAGCATTAGAATCATCTGGAGAGTGAGGGAAAGCACAGATTCTTCCACTCTACTCCCACTGATGGCGATTTAGTGGGCCTGTAGTGGGGTCCGCATCTTTCTGTGCTCCCAGATGAAGTTGGTGCTGCTGGTCTGCTGTGAGCAGCAGAGATCTGAGGCATTGCCGGCTGCAGGGAAGACTCACTGTAACAACTTCAAAAAAAGATACGGATGGATGATTCTGCTCCACCTGACATCAATTAAATTAGAAGTAGAACCCAGGCTTCCAAGCATCTTAAAAGTTTCCCAGGAGATTCTCGTGCATGGTCAGCATTGAGATGCACTGAGGGAAGTGAGCGCCAAAGCCCAGGAGCTGCAAGCACGATTCCAGACTAGCGCCATTGACGTCAGCATAGACCTGGGAACTTGTTAAAAATGCACAGTCTCCGGCTCCACCTTGATCTACTGAATCAGAATCTGCATTATAACAAGATCCCTGGGGGATTCATGTGCACATCAAAGTTTGGGAGATGTGGCTCTAAAGGAAGGAATGGGATTAGTATTAAGTTCCTCTTTTCCTACTACATGCCAGGCACTGGGTGGGTTACTTACTTTATCTGAAACTTGCCTGTGTAAGTTTTCTACTATTGCCCTGACAAATGAACATAAACAACAATAAACAATGAGTGTAGTTTAAAACAACACTCATTTATTATCTCACAATTCTATAGATTGGCATTCTGGGCAGACTCAATTGGGTTCTCTGCTCAGAGTCTTACAGGCCGAAGGGAAGGTGTTGGCTGGGCTGGGCTCTTAGCTGGAGCTTGGGGGAAGAATCCACTTTCAAGATCATTCAGGTCATGGGTGGAATCTAGCCCCTTGCACTTGCAGGACTGAGGTCCCTATTTTCTTGTGGGTATTGTCCAGGGTTGCTCTCGGCTTCTGTAGGCCTCTCTGAGTTCCTTTTCACTTTTACACCATCTCCAAAGAGCAATCATGGGTCAAATCTTTTTCGTGCTTCCAGTCTCTCTGACTCCCCTTTCTGCTGCCAGCGAGTGAAAACTCCTTGCTTTTAAAGAGCTGAGGTGATTATGTTAAGATCCCCTCCATAATCTCCATTTTTCCTAATCCAAGGTCAACTGATTAGTAACCTTAACAACCTCTGCAAAATCCCATTTGCTATGGATGTGATATCCCATCATATTCCCAGTCCTGGAGATGAGGGCTAAAGAGCTCCAGTATTAAATTGAGGGGCAATTTAAGAACTCCGTCTACCTTGTTGCCCCAGAGTGCACCACTCATAAACCAGTCTTAGAGTCAGATTTTGAATCTAGCTCTGCCTGACCCCAAGGCTCATAGTAACATTATTTTACTAACCTGTTTCAGTGATAAAAATGAATGTGTTACAGGGAAATTTACAGTTATCAAAGAGCTTTCACATCTATTGTATTGTTTGGCCTCATAAAAAACCCTCATGAGGTATTATTACTCTTTTTTTATGAATGATGAACTGGGGATTGAGAATGTTTCATTATTTGTTTAAGAGCCTATGGGCAGAAAACAGTAAATTTAGGACTGACGAACAGGTCTCCTGATTCCAAATCCTATACTTTTCCCTTTACGTCACCAGGATTTCCTTATTTATTGTTTAGATCTTTCTCATTATCTAACTGGGAAACAAATTTACTGGGCTAGAATAAAGGAACTAGCGAGCAGTTACAGATGGGATGCAAATGTTTGAATGCTACAGTGGGCCCTTTGCAGAAAAAGAAGCCCACCTGTTATGCTAATTCAAAGATGAATTCTGCCAAAATGCAGGGAAATACTCCATTCAGATCTTAAAAATTATCATTCTTAAAGAAGATCGTCATTCAATTTTTAAACATAATTTAGAAAACAGCCAATTCATAAAGCAAACACTTTTTACTGAATTACAAGTTAATCATGTGATTAGTTTTGAGAAATGCCAGGAAATAATGGCAAACAGTGTGGATGCATGTCCCATTTGCGATTAGGGAGAGCCTGCTCCCACAGAGAAAGCGTAAGAAGAGAGATTATAGAACCATCCTACTGCCAGTGACTTCCTTTGGATGCATTACATTTTTGTTTGAATGCAAAGAAACCAATGTGGCCTGGAAGAATGTCTCTGCACTTGGAGTTAGGATTCTTTTAGAGGTCAGCCTGGTGGCTACCAGTTAGGGTTTTCCTGGTACGGCCAGCTAGGATGCTGACATACAGAGCATGCCCCCCCTTATTCCCTAATAATCTAATCATTTGCTTCTCCCCACGGGGCAAAAGTCATATCTAGTGAGGAAATATCCTTACATTGCCTGTCCAGAAGTTATTTTATGCTTAAAAAATGGCCTGGTTAGTTGTTCAACCTCTAGAAATTCAATAACATCTTGGGCCTGTTTCCTTGTCATCATTTATAGATGTAAGGAGTTCTATTACAATCTGGGAGGCAGTCCATTTAAACAAATTATAAAAAAAAATTAGGCCTTGGTCAGCTCAATTTTATTAAAAGCCTTCAGATCTTAGAGGATCAATGACTGCAAGAGAAAGGTTAACCCCCAGGACTCCTGGTTGGTGAACAAACACATCAAAGTGAAACCAGAGTTGAAAGCTGTTGTTCCCTTGGCCAACTTCTGACTTCATTATATTCAGCTGATTTAAAGAGATGCAGAATGATAAACAGGACCAGGGTATACACACGGAACTCTTTCGCTGCATTCATTTAGCCAGGAGCTTTGACCCTTTGTTTTTCAGGGGGGGAGCATTTTAATAGTCAATGCTGGTAACAACAGTCAACATTCAGTTTGTCACTTCTAATACAGTCTTTCCTAAGAGAATATTTCTAGCATGTTTGACAGAAAGCACTACTTGTCCCTCGCTGCTATAGATTGCTGTGTTCTCACAGACAGAAAAACAAGGCAAACATAAGGAAGATCTGGAGGAATGAGTCATTTTGTGCTCTTTATGTTGGTTTGAAGGCATTGGGTCTTTTTCGGTTGTGTAGTTGATGGAGAACCAGTGGTTAGAACAATGTGGATGTTGATGAAGAAACAGAAATGGGCCAGGGTAGTCAGTAGTCTCTGTGGCAAGTGGCAATGTTGACTTTATCATCTGAAAACAAATGTGTCTATTCCAAGTAGTGGGCATGCAAAGATCATTAAGACATGGCCCCTAACATCAATAATCTAATAATGATGAGTTCGTGATTCAGATTGGATCATTTACATATCTCAATCACAATCATTTAAACAAATACGAAAATGGATATTCTGTCTAGGATATTTCTGATGAAATTGCTTCTGAAGGTTGCAAATTGGTGTTCAAGACCCTGTTGAAAAGCAGTTTTCTGCATTCATTCATGAAGTCAAGTGCAAAAACTGTCCTATTTATTTGGGTTTTATTTATAGCACGAAGAATAATTTCAAAAGCTGACATAGCATTCTTTCCAAATCTGAACTTGATGTCCCATTTTTGGAAGATCCATTTCAGCTCTACTCTTATAAATCAGAAAAAAAACAAAAACAAACAAAAAACAGGCCCAGACACCAGCAGTGGCCCAGTGAACCAGCAGCCAGTCAATATAAGAGCCAGCTGGCTCTTCCTAGATAAACCTTCACCTTTCCAGCCAGAGGATTTTAGGTTTTGCTTTCTATTGAATCAACTGCTTGAGGGGAGAGGGGAAAAAAAAAATCTGCAAATTGCATTACGTATCACTCATTTTCTTCCCCTGTAAATTTTCTCCTACTCTCCTTTCCAGGAACATTGATTTTCTTCCCTAGGTTTCTGAAAAAGCTTTGCTCTCCAGGCATCTGTATTTGGTTTGCCCACCAAAGCATTATGCACGCTTCTCCTGCGGCCACGCCGATGACACACCTGCTGCGAGGTGCTCCTCGGCTCCCACCTCTGAACGACAGTGGTCTGCATTTCTGACACAAGCCCTGGAAACCTCTGAAGGCAAAGTGATTTAAGAACTCTGATCTCCAAGCATATAAAGCCTCTCGCAGGTGCTTGCTTTATCCATCACAGTGTGTTGAGGATGCCTTCTGTGAGCTTCTATGCTCATGCTTATGCAGCTAAATAGCTCCTCAGACTGAGAAAGTAGTTTTCTGTGGCTCTATTACATTCCCAGGTCAGCCTCTTTAGCCTGATTTTGCAGACTGGGAAATGGGCTCAGAGGAGAAATATCATACCTCATCTGGAGGTTTATTGAGGAGCCTTCAGGAGACCCCACCACTGTCTCACATGGTAACTCATGGCCTGTGGCTCTGAAGTATGGAGATTTTAGGAATACAATGACAGCCAGGGTGATCTCTGGAACCTGATGTGAACAAGAGGGCCAAATAGACCTTATCGGAGATCATGGGAATAGCTGATGTTATTAATATGGTGCTTTGCAGGCTGTAACATACTTTCACACACATGATCTCCCGTGATCCTCATAATCTCAATGAGAAAGAAGTGAAGCAGGTTTTTACAACTAATCTCCTTTTACAGAAGAGAAAAGGGAAGCCCTGAGAGGTGAATCCACTGGCGGGAGGTCTGACAGTGTTCTATCTGCGCCCTGACCTCCTGGAACACAACCGTGATCAAGAAATCTTCTTGTGTTCCAGGAAACAGCTGATTGCAAAGATTGGCCCTTTCCTATAAAAACTAAAAAAAAAAAAAAAATCCCTTGCAGGTGACCCCTTGTTTACCTATGACAGAGCCAGACACAGATGCTCCAAATTCCCATTCTTTGCCTCATAGATGATCAGCTAAATCGTTTGTATCTACTGACTAATCTGGACAAAACACCTGCGAACTTGACCTGTTTGGAAGTTTGAAAGGTCAGATTTTCATTAAGATATTGTTATAGTCTATTCTGATAAAGTCCCTCCTTTCTTGAGTTGGGGTTTGTTTTTTATCTGACGCAGGCCATAGGCTAAGGATCAAGGGGCCTGAGGCCACCCCTGCCAGGGTGGTGGTTGCATGTGGCCCCCTCCAGGCGTGGTCCCCGTGGCTGACTCTCTGTGTTCTTGCCAGATTGCACCCCGTCAGAGTCTCTGGGAGAAAGCTCTTGGACAAGAACTGAAGAAGAATTCCAAGCATGCTCCAGGAACGTTTACCTTGCTTTGTTTATGCTGGCGTTTTACCTTAATCTGAGAAAAGCTGTCTGTGATCTGCAAAGAAGTAAGTTAAAGGGAGGAATGGAACAGGAATGGAAAATGAAAAGATGGAAAATGAAAAATCTTCCCAATGGTTGTCGTTTTGTTCTTGATGAATGCCAGGGGTATCCGACATTCTTATTCTTATTCAGATATGAGTTTAAAAAATCCAAAGCATCTCCCCTCTTTTTAGTTTAAAGAGCAGCAATGAGAATCACACATGTGCCAACGTGCTGTCTAGGGATGCTGGGGACACAGAGATGGGCAGATGTCCAAGTCCCGGAAGGCTCTAAGGACTCAGACACGTGACCTGGGCTGTAGAAGCCAGCACCAGGGATATCTGCAAGCTGGCGAATCAGCTCCGAAGTGCTTGTGTGGCGGTCTCAGTAAC
Source organism: Indri indri (assembly GCA_004363605.1). NCBI lineage: Eukaryota > Metazoa > Chordata > Mammalia > Primates > Indriidae > Indri > Indri indri. The sequence continues at coordinate 40,846 of RJWJ010008316.1, read as the reverse complement.
TGTATCTTGTTGGCCTACTTCATGCATTTTTCTTTTGTGCAATACCAACTGCAGTGGAAGGACTTCAGGTAGAAATTTTGAATTTTGTTTTTGCATTGTTTTATCACAATGACAGTCTCGGAGCTTTGCCAATACATCTGTAGCTTGTTGATTCATGTGTGTGGCCACAGGTCACCACACATTATACACTCTCAAGTTTGCCCTGGAGAAATCTTCTCAATGGGCCACCTGCAACATACACTGCTTTGTGGCTGGCTTCCTTAAAATTCAATATATTCAGAACAATGTGATCAATAAGCAGATGGCTCAAGCCTATACACGAGCCAAGAAATGAGGCATCTAATTAACAGTTAGACGAGGGTGTGAGGCAATTGCACAGGGGGAGTGGAGGCCCTTCCTGGGCTGGGAGACCCCTGGATGGGAGAATCAGGGCCAGTGGTGTGATGTGTCGAAGCATCATGGCAGGTGGAAGTGTGAACACAGCCAGGACCTTCAGGCTGTGCTCATTAGGGCTTTGCAAAATTCCCAGTTACCTCTTGACCTGGCCCTGAGCAAGGCCCCTTTTCATTGCCCTAAAAAAAGAGTCAATGGATCAAAAAGGACACCTGATTTGACGTCCTACATGGGTTTGGTTCTGAAGCTAAGCTGGCAGAATGCAGAAATGAGGTATTCTTCTGCAGTCAGTGATGGCTACAGCAAGGTGAGAGGTACCAGGACGGAGCATCTGGCATCATGGAGGCAAAGGCAGGCTTTTCGAGATGGGCACTATGGTCAGGAAGAGATGATTTGTGAGAAGAGACCAATACACCCCTTGCAATGAATTCCTGAGGGATGTTTCCGTTAACCTGAGAGTCCCATTGCTGCTGTCAAGAGTTAGGACTCCTACCTGTACCCAAGTCTCTTGGCTCAAACAGAAACAGAAAGAGGCTTTCTTTCTTATATATCTGGAAGTGCCCACCACTGAGTCTTTCCTGGTGTCAGAGAAGGGAACTGGACTCAGTGTGACAGCTTTCCCTGCTTTATGTAAAATACGTTGTCAACCTGTTGCCAGTCTGATGTTCCCAGGTTGACTATTTTATTGTTGTGTTTCCTTTCAGTGTTTCCTGGGTTGGGCTCTTTGTGATGTTTCTAACATGAAATGCAGACGGTGAAAGAGAGGACAATGCCCTAGTCTGATATATCCTAAGAACACTGTGCCAATGCCCCTAGGACCGATGAGACAAAGGAGGTCAAGACTATACCTCAGGGCAGGTGATGCATCTCTCAAGTCCACTGACAGAGCCTTGTGAGTTAGGCTTAGCACCTTGACAACAAATACACACATTAAAACAAAAAGTCAGCACAACTTCTCTCTTTCTCAATTTCCTTTCCTTTTTTCCTTGGAGAGAAGAAATGCATGAAGCTGAGTGAATAAAACCAGCATTCTTTGCCTCTTGTTCTTGCAACCGAGTCCAAGCTCATACCACTTGCCACATAATGGGCAGCCAGTAAGTTGAGAGACAAATTGTTGGGGCAAGGAAAGCGACTTTATTCAGAAAGCCAGCGAACCGAGAAAATGGCGGACTAACACCCCCAAGGAACCATCTTAAGTTAGAATGAACTTTAGGCTCCTTTTTATGTTAAGGGAAGGGGGAAGAAGAGGGATATTGCAAGAGGTGACCAATGACTGCAGACATTTGGGTGTAGGCGAGGGTCTGAGGAGGTTGTGAAACTTCTTTGTTCTTGGTCAGTTAACTTTGGATGATGTAAATCAGGTCATAATGTTCCTATACATCTTTACCATAATATTGTTACCTATGTGCATACTTTCCTAATTTCCCATCTCGAGTGAGTTTTGGGAATGGGGTGGTTATCATTTTTCTGCTGAAGTTGAACTACAAACTAAATTTCTCCTATAATTAGCTGGACTATACGTAGAGATAAGTAGAATCTTTTAACCCGAGGGATATTTCTGCTGGGGGTCAGGAGCAAAAATGGAATTAGTTATGCTAAGCCTCCCTATCGCTGTTACTTTCTCAGGAAAAAACACGGTTGGATTCCCTGAGCAAATGAGTGACACCAACCAACAACTACAGGTAATAAAATGATAGTCATTTTTATAGTCCTTGGCTAGGCAATGTTTGGTCAAACACTAGTCTAGATGGTGCTGCAAAAGTGATTAACAATTAAATCAGTAGGCTTTGAGTGAAGCAGATTACCATCCATAATGTGAGTGGACCTCACCCAATCAACCGAAGGCCTTAAGAGCATGACTGAGGTTTCTGGAAGAAGGAATTCTGCCTCAAGACTTTAACATAGAAATCCTCAGCCTGCAGATTTTGGACTCAGGACTATAATGTCAGCTCATGCAAGAACTTTGAGTCTGCTGGCCTGCCCTACAGATTTTGGAATTTCATCATCCCCCACAATGGCATGAGCCAATTCCTTAAAATAAATCTCTCCTATATATGTCTTACTAGTTCTGCTTTTCTGGAGAATGCTAATTAATAAATTTATTTTATCTATTCCAGATGATTTGCCCGACCTGCCAGACCACTGGTCAACACTCCAGCCTTGTTACCTGCAAGCATGAGACAACAAGATCTGTTTCCAAGAGTGGAGGGCTAGATAGAGACTTTTTTCCCTCTCTCCTCTCATCTTCCTGTTTCCCTAAACCTGTGGCCTTAAGGCCACATGTGGCCTTCTAGGTCCTTAAGTGCAGCCTTTTGGTTGAAATCAAATTTTAAAGAACAAATCCTTTTGTTAAAAAGGGGTGCAGCAGAGAAAGATGAAGATTTTCTTGCCTCCTTTGGTGCTTAAAACAGAACAATCTTGAAATCAGAAGGCCGCAGGTCCCCCATCTTATCTTAATCTTTCCAACCTACTCTTAGGTAGTTACCTAAGTGTTACTTGCTTTTATTCCTTTTTGTATCCAAAGTCAAAATTAGATACAGAGTGCCTGAGACTTATGCAAATAATTCAAACCAAAAAGTTACCTTTACTTGGTGTCATTTACGTGTACGGCTCTTTTCCTTGAGATTTTGGCTAAAGAACACTATTCTAGAAATTGTTTATTCCTGGCAGCCCTTGGTCAAGTTGCTAATTTATTATTTTAGGTGGTTTTGACATAGTTTAGAATACAAAAGTATTCTCCTTTAATAGTATTTGTTTGCAGAGAATCTGTGGGCCTTAGTTCATTTCTGTGTCCACAGGTGGGTTTGATCTCGTTTAAATGCTAAACATCTCAGTGGCTAGTCAGGCATCAGGAACATCGCCAGGAATGATGCATCAAAACAAGTGTTTCCACTTAGTGTTATTTGGGGGGTCACCATCCAGATCGTATGGGAAGTGGAGCGACAAATATCAATTTGGGAAAGGAACACAATGAAGCTATGTAATTCCTCTTATAGGTTAGTTGATTCTGTAACCAAGCCTTAAAAATTGACATTGACATTGAACCACTGCCCGTGAAGGGAGAATGAGAAATAACTTGGAATCTGCCTCTAAACAAACCTTCCATGGCTTAATTCAGTGGACGGAGGTACCTGCTCTCTAGCGTTCAAATGGAATTTGGGGATTTGCTAGGCATACTGCATGGGGATTTTGAAGTTGAATGGGTAACACACAGCATTGGGGCAAAATAATAAGATACCATTGCTGGTTTAGATAACAGCAAGGGCTCGTCAGCTAGAAGACTGCAAGACAGAATTTAAATCAGGTAAACTGGTCCAGTACAGAAAGCAGACAGACAGGGAAGTATAATTTAAGGGGGCATTGGAATCGTTTTGCTATTTCAGTACGGCCACTAACTTTGGGGATCAGATGACAGGATGTATTTTTAAAAATTTAAAAACAAATTTTAATTGTGATAAAATACACATAACAAAACTTACCATATTAACTATTTTTAATTGTACAGTTGAGTAGCATTAAGTATATTCATGTTGTTGTGCAGCATCTTCAGCACGTGCTTATCTTGCAAAACTTAAACTCTATACTTGTTAAACGACACCTTGCCCCTCCCCCAGACCCTGGCACCCACCCTCCTACTCCCTGTGTCTATGAGTTTTACTGCTCTTGATGCCTCATTTAAGTGAAATCATATAGTATGTGCCTTTTTGAGACTGGCTCACTTCGCTTAGCACAGCTGAAGGCAGAGTTGGTTTCATTGGGGGTCGATGCTCTCAAATGCAGACCCCTCCCCTCTGGAGATCCCCAGCCTTGTCTAGTCAACTGTGGAGTCTACATTCTCCCCTTTGAAGTCTAACTGACAAGTTCAACATATCATTGGGATGTCAGACAAGCTCAACTCATGCTATAGTTAAAGAAGACTTGACTTTCAGTTTTCAGTCATCTCTTTAAAATGTATTCAGTAGCTTTCCCTTGGTCCCAGTTATGAACTCTGGCAGCCCACAACTTTCCTGCTCACCCTTAGGTATTAGAAATGTCCAGTGGTCATCTTGGGTACCCAGTACAGTCTTAATTCAGAAATTGAAATAGTCCAACTTGAACTTGATTTAATCTCAGATTTTCTCCCTTCCACCTAGTCATGCCTTCTTCAAGCTGGAAACCTGCTGTGCTCGACAGAAAAATGTCCCATCCAAGGAGGCCCACATCCTAATTTCCAGAACTTGTGATTATGTGACCTTACGCAGCAAAAGGGACTTTGCAGATGTGATTATGTTAAGAAATTTGAGATAGGAAGATCATTCTGGATTACCAGGGTGGGTCTAATATAATCACAAGTGTTACCAATGAATGGATCAACAAAATGTGGTGTACACACACAGTGGAATATTATCCAGCCATGAAAAGGAATGAAGTACTGATACATGCTACAACACGGATGAACCTTGAGAACATTATGCTAAGTGAAATAAACCAGACACAAAAGGACAAATAGTATATGATTCTACTTATAGGAAATATTTAGAACAGGTAAATCCATAGAGACAGAATGTAGAAGCATAGACTAGAGGGTACCAGAGGCTTGGGGAATGAAGGAATGGGGAGGGTGCAGAGGACCCTTGCTTAAACGGTACAGAGTTTCTGTTCGGGGTGATGAAAATTTTTGGAATTAGATAGTGGTGATGGTTGCACAGCATTGTGAATATGATTAATACCACTGAATTGTACACTTAATTGTACACTCAACCATTCAGTTGAAGTGGCAAATTTTATGCTATGTACATTTTATCACAATAGAAAAAATGTTGGAAAAAAAAAACAAAACTGAGGCAGATCCGGAAACACCTGCAGCCAGAGGCTGTCAGCTCAGGTTCACCTTTTGAGGGAGGCACATCCCCATGGTGCCACACTTGCCTCCTGCAGGCCTCTGCCCAGTGGCGACTTATGAGCCCTTTAACAACTAAATTACATCAAAGAGGAATGTTTATCTCCCTTACCCTAGTTAATTTCTCTGTATTACACTTAAAACCTTTTGACATATTATGTATTTACTTGTTTATTTTTTGGTTCCCCAATAAGCCATGAGCACCATGAGAGCAGAAGCTTCCATTTTAGACTCAAAGAACAAGAAGAGTGCCTGCCCTTATCTTCAGTGTATGAATAATTAAATGAACTATCTGATGACTCATCATCAGGAAAATTCCACGGGGACATGCGAGGGCAGAGCTGTATCAAGGGGAAGATGAGGGGAAGTGGATAGGTCATCACAAGCACGTTATTTGGTGCTTTTGGGGTTCTCCTTTCCAGACTTAATGGCCTCCACAAATTGGTATTGTGAGGAGCAACTCTGGAGGAAGCTTTCCAGCTTGGGCAAAGACCGGGGTGGACTGTGGGCACAGAACCCAAGAGGGTGTTTCATGGACTCTTGAGGTTGGCAGGACCCTGAGAGGTCATCCAGTGCAGCCAAGAGGGGATGCTGTAGGAACTGGAGAGCGTTCTGTCCCAGCCCCTTCCTGGCGAGGGCTGAGAGCCTTTGCCTTGTCATCTGCATTTTTGTTTCTCCCAGATTCTAGGGATGGATGCCAGCATCTTTTTGACTTGGATTCACGGTTAGGGACTTGGAAGACTGACAAAGTACCCTCAACACAAAGGTTTCAGAATGTTTTTTTTTTTTTTTAATTTATCTATTTTACCCAGATGTCACCCTGTGGAGAAGCCAGATGAGGAAGGGAAAATTTAAGAAGATAGAGAACTCAGACAAATAATTATTTTGGTGTGTTGTTGGAGTGGTGCCAAAAAGGGTTTTATGAAAATGCTCTCTGCGGAGGTTGAACTGCATGAAAGGAAGGAGTGGTCCTCACGTCCACTCATCGTCTAAATCTTGGCCTGAGGTAGTTTCCAATCCTGATTGTAACCTTACTGAGAAAACTAAAGCTTAACAATTGGGCAACCGAAGATTTTGGTAGAGACATTGGACAGCTAGTTAATGACTTGAAATGTGTTGCATGTCAGCTCAGACTAAGCCCATCTCACAGCTTTTGTGAACTTCTCAAGTAAATGAAGTGCATAAAATCCCTCTCCTGTCTTATTTTTTTCTTTAAAGCAAGAAGCTGAATCTTGACTCAGAGAAGGTATAAAACCCATCCAAGATTACATAGAAAGTAACCAGTAAATCTGGAACTTGCAAAGTCCATTGAACTCCAAAGCTCATGATCTTCAATCTATACCAGTGTTTTCCAAACTGGGTTCCTTGGTGTACTAGGGTGATTTGGGCCATCTTTGGGGACTGCAGTGGGGTGGAAGGGGAACATGCTAGTTTTCTAGGGCTACTGTAACAAAGCATCACAAACTGGGTAGCTTGAAACTACAGAAATTTATTCTGTCATGGTTCTTCTGGTTAGAAGTCCAATATCAAGGTATTGACAGGGAGCCATGCTCCCTCTGGAGCCTCTAGGGGAGGATCCTTCCTTGCCTCTTACAGCTTGGGACAGCCCAGGTGTTCCTTGGCCAGCGACAGCACAACTGCAATGTCTCTGCCATCTTCACGTGTCTTTCTTCCCTGTGTGTCTGTGTCTTCACATGGCATTCTCCTCCCTGTGTGTCTCTCCTCTTCTTCCTTTTTGTTTCCTTTTTTTGAGGCAGGGTCTTGCTTTGTTGTTCAGGCTGTAGTGCAGTGGTAGGATTCCAGCTCACAGCAACCTTGAACTTCTGAACTCACGCGATCTTCCTGCTTCAGCCTCCTGAGTAGCTGGGACTACCTGTCTTCAACCCAACTTACACTAGGGCTGCCCTGCTTTTGCCTGGTTAAAATTTGGGGATCCCTTGGAGGACTTGGTTCGAGAAAGAGTGCCACCGCTCAATTATATATTGAAAACGACCCCTCTATAGAATGCCACTTCCCACAAAGAAACAGGCAAGCACATCATTCCACTGGCTTGGAAACCACTTTCATGTAAAGCTTTGAACATTGGTTTTCTTCTGCGTGCCCTTATCTTATTCAGCTTGGGCAGGGCACAAACAGCCTGTCACTGCTGATAGGCGCTGCTCTGGAACCACCACTAAGAGCAGAGTGAATAGCATTGGCCTGGCCATTCTGTCCACTTGCCCCCTTTGAGTCTCCTTCAATTGCCATATGGGCAATGCGTGTGTGGTCTGCTCTCTCCTGGGGGCTCTGTGTCAAGTATTCCACCTCATATGCTTTCTGGTTCCCTTGGAGCTGACAGCATCCTTTAATTAAAGGCGGTGGGTAGCGTGATGACAGGATTAGTATCAGTGACTGGCTTCTCTAAGGACCAGGGAACATTGTGGCCTAAGTTTTCCCATCTGGTAACTGGATTGTTCCTATGTTTACGTATCTAGGGGTAAAACCTAAAAAGGGGGTGGCACTTGTCTTCTCTGGCTCGCCGTCTGCCCTACCTGCTTCAGGAAAACAGAGAAGAGTCCCACAGGCAGTGTCTGGCTGTTTCACTTAACTGAAATATAGGGTGCTGTAGCTTTAAGCGCATTGGTATTCTGCCTCTTGCTTCACTGCAGCATGAACAACAATGATGTTCTGCAGAACATCAATTACGGACGTTTTAGGAAGGGCTCAGCAGTTTTGGGAGAATGAAGCTGTATTACTCAAGTGTAATGAGCCAAAAAAAAAAAAAAAAATCTTGTTTTTATGCAGCACTAGTACAGACCCATGCCCTGGACATGGAAGTGCCTTTTCTGCCTCACTGTAGGCTCGGAAGGCACATGGTATTCATTCAGCCTTATCAGGACAAATGTATGAGGAACATTCTGGCTCTGAAAATTGAGCCGAAATGAATATCAGGGACAGAGCTTTTGCCAACTAATTACGGACTAAATATTCAATACAGTGTTTGCAAAGTGCCAGCTACCTAGTCCCCTGCCCGCCCCCAACAAGCACAAGAAAAGGATCCCAAAATGATCATCAATTCAGTGTAAATTCTTTTACAAATCCAATATTTATTTTTTTATGTACAAAAAATAAACTCCAAATGAACATAAAATCAAATAAAATCCTTTCGGCTGCACTGACTTCAGTTGCCCATTATCTCATGGTTACAATGAATCACATAAACTACAGACTGTCGCCACAGTGCTATATTTGTGATACAGAAGGAATGTGACATTTGGCTATTTGAAGAATGTTAAATAGAGAAGACAAGATCATAAAGCAACCCGAGGTCAAAGGATTCTGAGATAATCACTCTATTAAAAAAAAAATCTAAACAGAAATCTCCAATCTATAATATAAAGGTCAAACCCACTTCTACTTGGCTGACCCAGCATGAGAGGTCCAACAGTACTTTGTAATCATATTGCATTTATAATTTTCCCAGAGAACACAGACCACTGATGTGTGAAGAAATACAATTAAGTTGTGGGATACCTAAATTGAGTTGGAAGCAAGATTTTGCAGGGCACCATTATTTCCATGGAAGTTTCTGGTAATACAAAAGTCATTTTGAATGTAATATTGCAATGGTGTATTGGGATCAATCCATAATGTCTCTGCTGATTTATGGCAAAAACGACACACCTTAGGTGAGAAATAAAGCCGATGATAACATCACACATGCAAAGATTTTTTCAAATAAGTTTAGTGATATAGTTTTGCTCTTTTTGCCTAACTCAATTATTAAAAGGCTTTTTAAGAAACTTAACATCTTTGCACAACCATGTCTCTCAAGTGATCTATCTACAGGTTTGTTTTAAAACAATAAGCTTCCTGGGCTGATTTCTTTGCCTGTTACCTGCACACACAATTTTCTTGGAAGCTGGCAACAGTTTCATTAGAGTAACTGAGGACAGAAATCAACTTGTTCTAATCTCCAAATATCTTGTGTATATTTTTAAAAAATAACATGAGAAAAAGAATATGCATTTTTAAAATTCAGAATCTGTAGTTTGTAAAACTACTATCATTTTAGCATAAGTTCAGTGCTGACCTTTTCAGATCAATCATAAATAATAAATTCTCCCAAGAGAAGTATTTCTAGTGGAAATGGAAAAAAACGTGAACTAAAGCTATAGCCCCTGTACCATAAATACCAGCCGCTTTGGGCTTATCACTCTTTTGGTGGATGGTCATAATGTCTAAGAGCACATATGACTATACATCTTAGTTTACACAGACAAAATAGGTGAAACTTTGAATGATCTACGTCTGCTGTTGGTATAGTTTATAATATTATCAATACTGTCACTATACAGATTTTCTTGAACAATGATAACCCACCGTACACATAGCTTATGCCTTCCTGTGGCAGGACAAAAGTAAAAGACATCTTGAGACAAGTTGGAATTAAGTTATACATCAATCACAGGTTGCTCACTGGATGATCAAGGAAAATATTAGAAAATAGTTTCCACCATGAGACTTTCATCTGCATTGATTTTCACCTAAATATCCAGAAGGTCATCTCCACTTTCGTCACTCTCCACGGTCAGCTGCCGGGTCCACCACTTCTTAACTTCAGAACCACAGGAAGCTGTGTCAGTCATGGGGTTTATTTTGCACACTACAGATTTCATTGTTGTCCTCCCTCCAAACGGTAAGTTGACTGATGGCATGGAATGGCTTATTGGTTTTGGTGCTGTGGGATTAACAAGAGTCCCATGAGCAACTTTACGTTGTTTCTCCCTATTGTAATCATTCCTGAAAAACCATGATACTCCCATCGTTAATACTTTTGGCTAACAAGTCCTATCCATAGATGTTCAGGAAGAAACCTTTTCAGCATTTGATTCTTTATGTTCATAACAGATATTGAAATTATGATCATGGACAACAAATAAGACCATTTAAAAAAAAAGCTTACCCCTTTCATTTTGAGATAATTACAAAAACCAGAAAATCACTGAAAGTTTCAATTTGGGGAAATATAAGTGTCACAGATACATGTGTGTGCATCTGTGTTCATTAGCATATGCATATTAAAAAAAGGAAAAGGAGGGAGAGTGTGATCGATAGCAAGGGGAGAGGAGGGACACAGTGAGAGCACGGAAAGAAAGATGTGGCTTTGGGGTCCCACGGTCATGGGCTTGGGTCCCACCGCTCTAACCTGTAGCTGTGTAGACATGGGTAAGTTCATGTCTCTGAACCCAAGTTTCCTGCATCATAAAATGAAGAGAATGAAAATTTCCTCCTTAGACTATTGTGAAGATTAAAACAGATTAAATTAGATGACCTAAGAAAGCACATAGCATGACACCCGGGACATTGTTGGTGCCCCTTAAAATGCTCTTTTTCTTTGCCTCTGCCTCCTCAAATTCAGCATGACCCCAACAGCATGTCCCTTTGGCTGTCACCATTTTCAACATTGGGGCCATCTAGGCATGGATGACTGGAAGCACTTTTGACAAAATCTTTTCCTTTATCCATTTACACGAATACCAAGGACTGTGTGTTCTCCCCAGATCATTTCTCCTATCTGTCCCTGCAGGGTCCAGACCAGCAGCTCTGTCCAGGCCCACACTGCCTCACGCCCGGACAACTCTAACATCCTCCAGCTTGCAACCTGCCTCGGGCTCTGCCGTGGACAATTCACTCTCGCTGCTGCCAAGTCAATCTTCCTAAAACACGGACTCCAAATGTCACATATTGCTCGGAAATCGTTACTGGATTCTAATTGCCTACATAATAACATCGAACCTACTCAGACTGTAATTTAAGGCTCTACATGATCTGGCCCCACCACCTACTCAGTCTTGTTTTCCCTCATTCTGGGCTTTGTTTGAACCAGGCAGAAGCTTGGTCCTCTTTGATCATGAACAATGAACTCCTGGATATGAAGAAGGACAATTTCCTTGGTGGTGGTGTTAATGAGGAGCCACCAAACATCTGCAGCCTCAAAAACGTAAGCCGTGCTGTGGTCCGCTTTGTGGAATGGATGTGCTATAGAAGAGTCTGCAACATCATCCATCTTCTCACTGAAACTGGGCTGAAGTTGGAGCACAGCTAAAGAGCATCGTAGAGCCTCCGCTTCAGCTGGACTCACTTATCTATAGAAGAAACCGTGTGCAGAGGGCACTGGGCTGTGCAGCGCTCCATCCGTCCCTGAGTACCCATAACAGGATTGCCCTGGTTTTTCACAGCCCCATATTCCTCTAGAAGAAAATTCTCTTACTGAATCAGTGACACGTGGAAAATAATAGGATTGTGAGGATTAAATGAGGGAACACAAGGAATGCACTTACAATGGCGATTGGCATACGTAAGTACCATATACGTGCCTGTCTTTATTGTTGTCATTATCGAGGTAAAGGAGCTTGCATAAAGATGGTGACCAGCTCAGCAGCAAAGTGTATGTTGAGATAAGCAGGGGGCTGTGCCTTCTTTGAGAACTTTGTGGCACTTTCTGAATGATTGTATCTGCCCACTCCCTCTTAAATAAGGTTTGCCTGTGTTTGAGCAATGCCTTGAACATACACAGGAAGCCCTTGGAAATCTCTCCTTCTTTTCTTTTTGGATCTTGGCTGTAGTATCTCACCTTGTTAATAGGCACTGTCTTAACAACCCTGGTCCCTGAAAATGGGAGCTAATACGGCCATATTCAGCAAAGTTATTTTGGGGGGAATGTTTTGCTAAGGGTACACTATTTATTATTTTGTGAACATAACTATAGACGCAGACGGGCATTTTGAAAACACACGGAGAGTACGTACCTTTAAGATGCCTCAGGCAGTGGGGAAAGGGCTGCAGGTACGTACCTGAGGGCATGCGCCACTGCCCAAACTTCCTCTGGGGTTTCCCCGCGTCGGCCGCGTCTTGCCGGCTTCCTCCTCTGTCGGACAGCGTGGGACTCAGGAGCTGCTGCTGGCTGCCCGCCTGCACGGGGCGAGAAGGAAGCAGCTGTGGCCCTTTCTTACCTCCGTGCCCTCTCCCTTCTCTCTGCCCTCCTTTTATTATAGGAAAGGAAGAAACACGACAGGAAAACAAGCGGGGAGAACGGTACGGACTCCTAGTATCCACAATCAGGAAAGGAAAAGTGAAAATGGACTAAAAGAGTCAAAAAGAGACCTGGCTCTCCAGGGAGCACCTTTTCTTGGGTGTTCCCGAGCCACCCCCACCACCTCATTCCCTCCACACCTAAGCACGCCATTGTTTACCTTCCGTACCTTGGCTGGCAAACCAGGGCAAGGGTGGTGGCGTTGCAGGAAGGGCGGTGGGAGCGGGAACTGGGTTGGGGACAGTGTACTTCTGCCAACCTGGAGATCAGTGGAGCTTCAGGGAAAGAGTTCTCAGCAAGCAGAGCTCTAGGATGGGCCCCAGGGGAGAAGAGAGCTGACAACTATCTAAGGTCAAAGGCAGGTGCCAGACTTTCCGCACATTTTACCCAGTCTCTGGTCCACCGGTCGCCTTTCCCTTTCCTAGATGACACCTCGGTCTTCACATCTCTTTACTATTCCCTCTTGGTTTTTTGGTCACATCTGGGCTTTTTAATCTAAAAAGGGAGAGCTCTGCAGTCGTCACTTTCCCCTGCCTCAACGGCCCTGTCTCTCACGGTGAGGCATTGCCAGCCACCCTCAGGGCAGATCGTGGCAGGGCCACTGCAGATGCCTCTTCTTGGCCCCTTGGTTGATGATCCCTGCACAAGTCCCTGCCATTGCTGGCAGATGAATCCTACAGGCGGGGAAGCTGACAGTATAGAATCCCCTAAAACTGGGCTGTGGAACAGGAGGGCCTCTTGGTGCACCCTGCTGGGCCGTGGATCCTTAGGCTTCAAAATCGATCTGGGGCCCCTGACTGTCACTGCACCTCACGAAGCGCGGCGCTGCCGGGGGCTGGGCACAGAACGCTGGGTCCGCTCCCTGCCGTTAACCTCAGATCGTAACTGCAGCCTCATAAAGGTGCAGGACCTCCCTGCCAGCTGCTGCTTATAGCACAGGGCTTTCCGGGGTGCTGATAATTCTCTGTGCTTCTTCCACAGACATGTAGATTGCACTTGGAAATGAAAATATGCTGTGCCCCAGCAAATAGAACCTCCCCAAGCTAATCCTCCTGAATTCCATATGGTCTTCTGATGCCCAACCAAGGAAGGAGAAATCTTCAATGAGCCTGATTATCTGAGGAGGTTGAAAGCCAATTACAAATACAAAATTACAAAATCACTGATTTTACTGCAAATTCCTAGTGAAAGGAAGAAAACACGTAGGGCAGAGCTTCATGTAAACTGTGCTCTCCTGAGTCATGGGATACGTCTAGGCTCAAATTAAGCTCTTAGATGTGGTGTTAACTCTTTAGACAAAACAAAAAAACCACAAACAAAACACACGCACAGTTATTAAGTTCAGGGCATTAACCTTTTTTTAGTATTCATACAGATCAGAATCTTTGAAATAACCTCGAGTGAGTCCTTTGGCAAAGACACAAACATAATCTGGCTCAATGTGTTTCCATTGTTTGGTATTTTTTTCAATACGGATACTTCTATTAGAAATATTGTCACCTGGTTTGAAATGTCTATGTGGTCAGCACAAATCTATTTATTATTTTGTTATTTATTTGTTATTCGTTATTTATTATTTTGTTATTTAAAAAGAGCCCCGCGCAATGTCCTCGGAGGAGAGGCGCCTCCCCGCCGTACCTCGGGCTGCGCGTTGTTATCCTGACCGCCGGCGTTCACGTCCTCGCTCGGCTGCGTGGTCTCGATGCTGGGCGGGTTCAGAAAGCGGCTCAGCTCCTGCTGCTGACTTTCTCTCAGGCTGTGGATGATGCTGCAGGACTGCTGCTGTTTCTGTGGGAACATGATGTTTCCTTCAAGGAACGGAAGAAGAAGCCCAATATCCTCTGCTCCACCACCCTGCAAATCAGGTTTTCTTCTCCCCTCGCCAAAGACCTGCGTGATTGGTGACCTCTTAGGAATTTCCAAATAGGAAACCTGAACTAATTTCAATGTTCAGTTAAGTGAGACTGATACAAAGGAGGGCTTAGAGACTTAGGAATTGTCCTCCCCTTCAGGTTCCATTTATATAACAATTGGAACAGTTATGCCCATTGATATAATACTAGCTTTTAAAATTACTAGCATGGCTGTTCTATTTTTTCCTCTCTTCATTTTATTTTGTGCTCACTAAGCCAATGCAGACTCTACCCCACCTCCCATTTCCTGCAAATTGTAAGAGGCAGAGAGCCCTGGGTGGCTGAGAAAACCTTTGCTCTTGTCATGGCCCTAGATTTTGCAGGCCAATGCGAGAGGCCAAGCCAGCAGGCCAATCTGTCTTGGCACATACTGCAGCCAGGGCTTTCTGTGCCCTCTCAGGGCCAGATTTGATCCCTGGAGCTAGCAGAGCTACAGGCACAAGCTGTGACTGGGCCTCAGGGGGCAGTGGCCTTGCTGTAGGAGGTTGGGGTGTTTCTTTTCTCTGGGGACCTTTTCTTCTCCAATAGAAATATGTCTCTGCAGTTGATGCTGTTGTTCTGAGGAACAAGATTAAAAAATCTCTGTTATATATAAATATTTGGTAGTTAGTTTAATTTTTTCCCCTGTGTGCAAAGGGTAAGACAAAGGCATTCATAAAAGTAATTCCCTAATAGAAACCTTCCCTGTAAACACAGTATACACCAACACGGTATATGTTCATTAACTTGGGAGTTAGAGAATCTTATGAGCTTAGAATTCAGGAAGCAGAAAACAGATCATTAAACTCCCAGGAGAGGTGGTCTTTAAAGACCAAACAACATTATCAACAATATGTTGGGATTTTAAGCAGCAATTTAAAAGTAGTTTTGTAAATTCAGTCGCTGGTCAATATGTAGAGAATTTTGGAACGTTGCACAGTTTGAATTTTATAAGTGGGTATCGTGAATATTTTAATATCAATAAACTGATTTTTTGAGACTTCGTGATATATTATAAAAATGCGATTCAGCTGAAACGTCTTACGGACTCTGCTTAAGAGGGAAGGGCTTGATGTGGACTAGAGTTAAGGTTCGCAGCATCCTCCGACCACCCTCAGTGGAGGAGGCGGACGGGGTCTAAACGCTCCACGGGTGGTTCACTCACGGCTCTGATGCGCTTCAGGCACTTTTTCAGCCACATGCGAATGGTCTGCTTGGCCACCTCCTCCTCTATGGTGTACTCCAGCTGCTCCCTCGCCAGGAGCTCCTCCAGCTGCAAACTCTTCCGGATGTCGACGGACCGGTATGAAAGCATGCTGGGGGGCAATATGACAGCAATCGCGGGGCTGACGCATCTGGGATTTAGACCCGTAGACATTTCAAAATCCAGAGAGGACATCATTCAGTCCGAGGAGCACAGTGTTCTGACACCAGCCCTTACTAGTGCATGGTGGCGACTTGGCTGATCCTGTCACCTCTCTGCGTCTCCCTGCCCTCGTCTATAAACCAGGACGGTCACGGTACCTACTTTATTTAATGACTAAGTGAGTTAATGTCTGTGAGGTTATTACAGTAAGTGCCATCTATGTGCCTGGAAAACAAAAGATCCAGGCTAAGCCACGATCTCTAAGAATAGACTGTGGACTCTCCCTGCAGAAGGAAGGTTGCTCCCTCCATCCTTTCTTCACTCTCAGCTCCAATGGGTGACAATTAGTATGCTCGGCCATGCATCACGCATGGCCCCCACCCTGTTTATCTCTCCATTTATCTCATTTGTCCCCCTGTATCTTCCTTATCAATTTTAGAGCCTAAAACACCAGGGTTGAATATTCACTGCCATGTAGGCCTTGGCACAATAGGCCCAAGCAGTGATAAGTGACGCTAACACACTGATGTGTTGCATTGGGCCCATGGGCACTGAGGCACCTCATTGTATATCAGGGCCTAGGGGTCCACTGCCAAAGGGAAACACAGCCCCTCCTAGCAGCGGGGCACACCCTGGAGAAGCCACAGGATGCCAGCTCATTGCTCAGCTCCTGCCTACCCGCTGCTGTGAGCTCAGCTCCACCACCGAGCCCAAACCAGAGCAAGGGGGCTGTCGAGAGCACTGGCACACTGGTCGTCTCTTCTTTGCTAAGTCTCTTCCCACCATAGAGGACAAAAATGCATTTGCTCTTCCTCTCCTCCCTGGTTCACGAAGAATCTCATCTCTGACTCACTGTTCTTACCGTATACAGGGACGGAGGCAGAGGAAAAGGAGAAACAACACCACCTTGACTTTGCCTGGGTCTATTTTTATTAGATGCACCACTGTGTTCCACAGAGGTTGAGTGTTAATTATCAGTGACAACAGTATGTCTATGTGCCTCACGTTCAGTTTAAAAAATATCTGTCACTAGGAGGAAAGACTGCTCCTAGCGACAGTGAGAGGACATCCTTTGTTATTTATATGTATTTTCTGTCCTGTCTTTTTCTGCTTCTTAGCTTATTCATGGAAGAAGTGAATAGTGGAGGTAAAAATTGATAACCCGAGTGGACTTTTCCCAGAATCTACGTGTTCTGATCCGATCCTTTTTCAACTTCCAGGCTCAAGCATATTTCTGTACATTTGAATGCTCCTAAAAAAACACGTGACACAATACCCAAGACTTGACTTGTCAGTTACTTGCAAAGTGATTGAAATAGCTACTGCTAGTTCAGCTCTTTTAACTTTTTTGTGCATGGATGCCTTCGGCAGTGGAGCCTATGGGATGTTTCTTAGAATAAATGCTTTAATGCATAAAATGAAATACACATTTTTCAAAGGAAAGCAATTATATTGAAATACAGTTCTCAAATTATTTTCTTTAAAAAGTTAGTGATATAGTAACAGAAGTGTTTCTTTATCATTCCATTAAATAATAATATCAAGCTGAGGTCAAACAACTACTATAACTTAGAAATACTGGGGAGCATAAATGATATTTTAAGATGCCAGCCAGGGCAGCCAGTAATGTGATCTGAAAATATCTCTGATTTCTACTGGTGACAAAGACATGGACAGTGTTAAAGCTGCGATGGTCTGATGCCCACATCATCGAAGACAATGCTGCATTTCAGGGAGTGATTAGTGAAAATAAAGAGATGATTGTTTTCCCTTGCAAGTTTATGGACCTTTGCATTTTATCCATGGACCCCTGTTTAAGAAGCTGTTATGGGCTGAATGTCCCCCCACCCCCTAAAAAATATGTTGGAGTCCTAACCCCCAATACCTCAAAATGTGACCTTATTTGCAAATAGGTCATTGCAGATATAATAATTAGTTGAGGTCACACTGGAGTAGGGTGGGCCCCTAATCCAGTATGACTGGATTCCTTATAAAAGGAGGGTTTGGACACAGAAACACACACAGAGTGACAACGCCATGTGAAGGCACAGGTTGGGGTGATACTTCTGCGAGTCAAGGAACCCAACATGCCAGTGAAACACCGAAGCTCTGGGAGAAGCGGATTCTCCCTCTTGGCTTCAGAAGGAACCACCCCTGCCCACACCTTGGTCTGACTTCTTGTCCCCAGAACCACAAGATAATACATTTAAGTAGCTGCAGCCACTCAGCGTACAGTACTTAGTTACAGCAGCCCCGGGAAAGTAACACAGAAGCTTCTCAGAGAGAAGAGAAGGCGGAGTCTCGGTTTGACCCTCTGTCCTGTCTGGGTGCTCATTAAATGTCTGGAAAACGTGGTGTTTTCACCTAGGTGGGGCAACCAGCACAGAGCAGGCCAGGCAAATTCTTGGAGGCCCGTACAAGCAAGAAGGTTGGATTTTAGCGGCAGCATTGCCACAGAGCCGAGCAACTGTGAGCAAGTCGCTGAACTCTTCTGCGGCGGTTCCCCCATATCAAAATGAAGGGCAGGACCCTGCTCCCCGAGGTCCCTTCCACCTCTCCCCTTGGGGAGCTCCCCAGTTGGGAAGGGGCCCTTCTGGGCTGTCACTCCTCCTGTGTGAGGCACCAACCTGGAAATGATCATCACGGGATGGTGAGAAGGGGCACTCTGCGCCTGGGATGTGTGACCCTGCTTCATGAGCGTGGCGGGGGTGGCATTTTAGGTTATGAACGCACTTGTTTGTTGTGTTCATAAGCCCTTTAGCAATCACAGCTTTAGTTTCTGGACCGGGTTCAGCTCTGTGATGCTGAGCGGAGAACACCCTCCCCATACGAACCTCAGGACATCGTGGAAGGTGACGTCCCCGCCGTTGTGCAGCCTCTCCATTTCGTAGCACATGTGCTTGAACAGGAGCTTGTCTTTGTCGAGGTCCACCTCCAGCCTCCCCCGCAGCAGCCTGAGCAGGAACTTGACTCTGAACGTGGGAATCACGCCCTGGGGGCAGAGAGCACAGTCACCGGCAAATCACCTCCAGGCCAGAGTGATTTGCTTGGGTTTCTTGGAAAAAAAAAGCGGGGGTGGGGAGGTAGCTATTTCTTAAAGGATATTTCTCAATTAGCACCAGGCATGAAAAAAGTTGTCTGCCTTCTCAGAGGCTGGGTGGAATTATGTGGGTTAAGAAGAGCACAGGATGAAAACGGAGCGATGACTCCTTGCCAGGTACTGGCGTCTCGGTGCTAAGGGTGGTGTGGTCATGCATGTGTGCATCAGATGAAAGCAGGTTTCTGTATGTGCCAGTTGTGGAAATACAAGTGGATTCAGATGAGATGAAAGAGTCAGACCAGATGCCGTGCATGCAGGGCACTATCTTGGAAGAAAAACCCGTGAAGACTGGAGCCTGGGTGGGGTTGGGGGTACCACAGAGAGCGAGCGCTTACGAAGCAGGTGGGGGCGTGTACTGCCCGGCAGGCCTTGCCTGGAGTCCAGGACCCGTCATTTATGATGCTTGGGGGCTGCTTGGTCTTTGTGCCCTTGGTCAACGCTTCCTGAAACCATTTTCAGACCTTCCCCCGGGTCTTCCTGTGGCTGAACTTGCCTTGTTTTTCAGATGCCACCTCCTTAGGCAGGTCTTTGTGACCATCCTGCTATGACATTCTACTGTTTTACCTTTTTCTAAGTGTTTATAACTTCTTGAAATACTGCTACTACTACTACTATCAATCTTTGTCTCCACTTAGTGGCATGTAAGTGCAGGGACCCTTCCATCTTGTTCATTGCTGTATCCTCAGTGGCTGGAACTGTGCCCCAGTGTTTGCTAGGATGAAGAGGAGAGAAGAGGAAGAGGAGGAGGAGGAGAAAGAAATGAAGAAGAAGAAGGAGAAGGAAAACTTGGAGGAGGAGGAAGAGAGGAGCAAGAGCTGTTGCTACTTTGGCTAATTCTAGGAAATCGTGGGTAAGCTTTATGGTTAAAACATTTAAATAATAACTCAAAAATAATTCAGAATAACCACTTTCAGATACCACTTAAATAACTCCTTTGTACTTTTAATGAGGATTGCTGCTTGAGTGTGTGCTGACCATGAGTCCGGAATAGACTGACCCCACCCTGAGACCAGTGATGATTCCTTCAGAGTTTGGCTTCCTTTCCTTGCTGAACTTCTGGAAGTTTGAAGAACGGGATGTTCATGGCTGGAAAGGACATGGGGAGGAGCTATGCTAGCCCTCTCCCTTCCTAGCACATTGTGCTGAACTGTCAGTGACAATTGTCTGCAATTCGCCAATGGCCATTCAAAATCCATATACGTCAATTGCCAACCTCGACACCACGACACCATGTCAGTGTTTGAGATAATGTCGGTAACTCTCTTTGGGGTGGGGCGTGAAACAACGGTGCACCCTCCTACCTCTCTTTTATCATCCACCATATTCCATATGATCTGAAAGTGGCGAAGATCATTATAACTTAAAAGCTGGTCTTCCTCCGTGGAATAAAACAAGGAGAAATTCTCCACAATGATGGCTTAAACAAAAAAAAAGAAAAATCCAGAAATTAGACAATTATGCTAATCTGTCATTTTTTAAAGAGGGGAAAACATCTATTATTAATAGTGGATTTTATCACTTACAACATAAGCCAAATTTTTAAAATGCTTCTAATATAGTTTCCAAGTTGGCATGTTTTGCACTATTTATCCAGCTCCTGGCCTTCCAAAACATGAAGGTCCTGGGCACAAACACACGTCCTGTGTATATAGAAACTCATGCCAGCTGGCCTTAACTCTCAGTGGAGAGTTCCAGGGCAGTTTTTAAAGGTCAAATTGAGTTTTGGGTGGCCCCACAGCCAGGTGAATAACATGTGCCCTTCGAAACCATAAATGTGGTATTTCGAGGCTATGAAGGTAGCCCTCTCTGATATTTGTTCAACTCAATCCATGAGAAGAGCTCTTGTGAAATTAATGATCATAATAGTACAACTCTTAAAATTGCAATCAACTGTCATTTACATGCCTTTCAGAGGTCTTTTCAGCTTCTGGACTGAGAGGCAACAATTTATAATTAATGCCATGAAACACCCTCCCCAAGCCACACAGGATAATTCCTTGAAAATTGTGCATAATTATCTAAGTACCTGAGTTTAAAGAGATTAAATAACATTCAATGAACATGGCTTACCTACAAGCAGATTTAGCATGATGTAGGCAATGATGACATAAAATGAACAGAAATACATAAGTGCTCCGGCATAATTTCCACAGTCTGTTGCCCAGTATGTAAATTCATCTGGAGTACAAAAAGGAGGCTGGACCTTTGGGGCAGTGGGGCGGAAGAGGGAGGCGAGGATGAGAGTAGCAAAGAATACAAATTTCTGCTAACTGACTATACTGAGTGAATATATTCCTAACCACATGGAATATAATTAACTTCAAAGTCATCTTTCAAAAGCCACAGACATTGGGTAGATCATCTGTAGCAAAAATCAAAAAGAATATTTCATTTATGCTATGCTTTTAGTCTTGTAGAATCCCAAGCTCATTGCCCTTTTTAAAGGCACCATGAAAATGAGCTGCTTTTCTCTAGCAGATACTCTTTCTGTCACCTCCACCAAGTGATAAGTAACCACTAGGATGCAAGCTGCAGAAAGTTAAATAACATGTTTTCTCTGACTTAAGTAAATGGGTTAAGATTTAGGAAGGTGAACTATCCAGGTGTACCTCGGATATATTGCAGGTTTGGCTGAAGACCACCATAATAAACGGAATATCTCAATAAAGTGAGTCACATGAATTCTTTGGTTTCCCAGTGCATAATAAAGGTATGTTTACACTATACTGTGGTCTATTAAGTGTGCAAGAACATTATGTCTAAAAAGACAAAGTATATACCTTAATTAAAATACTTTATTGCTAAAAATTGTTAACGATCATCCGAGCCTTCTGTGAGTAGCGATCTTTTGGTGGGTGGTGGGGTCTTGCCTCTATGTTAATGGCTGTTGTCTGATCAGGGTGGTGGTTGCTGAAGGTTGGAGTGGATGTGGCAATTCTTAAAATAAGACAACAATGAAGTTTCTCACATCGATTGACTCTTCCGTTCACGAAAGATTTCTCTGTAGCATGCAATGCTGTTTGACAGCATTTTACCCACAGTAGAACAACTTTTCAGATTGGAGTCAACCCTCTCAAACCCTGCTGCTGCTTTAGCAACCAAGTTTATGTAATATTCTAAATCCTTTGTTGTCACTACAACAGTTTTCACAGCATCTTCACCAGGAGTAGATTCCATCTTGAGAAGCCACTCTTTGCTCATCCTCATCCCTTTAAGTTTGATCATGAGATTGCAGCAATTTAGTCACATCCTTGAGTTCCACTTGTAATTCTAGTTCTCTTGCTGTTTCTATCACATCTGTAGTTCCTTCCTCCACTGAAGTCTTCAACCCCTTAAAGTCATCCATGAAGGCTGAAATCAACTTCTTCCAATCTCCTGGTAATGTGGATATTGTGACCTCCTCCCATGAATCATGACTGTTCTTAATAACATCTAGAATGGTGAATCCTTTCCAGAAGATCTTCAATTTTTTTGCCCAGATCCATCAGAGGAATAACTTTCTATGAAAGTGATAGCCTTACGAAAAGTATTTTTTAAGTAATAGACTTGAAAGTTTAAATGACTCCTCGATCCATGGGCTGCAGGATGGATGCGGGTCAGCAGGTGTGAAGACAACATTAATGTCCCTGTACATCTCCACAGAGCTCTTGGGTGACTAGGTATGTCGTCAATGAGCGGTAATATTTTGAAAGGAATCTTTTTTCTGAGTAGCGGATCTCAACAGTGGGTTTAAAATTTGGTAAACCATGGGGTAAACAGCTGGGCTGTCATCCAGGCTTTGTTATTTAAACCAACATCTCCTGGCTTTAAACTTTTTTCTTGCAGTTTCCTCAACTCTCTCAGCCTCCATAAGATTGAAGAGTCAGGGCCCTGTTCTGGATTAGGCTTTGGCTTAAGGGAGTGTTGCAGCTGGTTTGATGTTCTATCCAGACCACTAAATCTTTCTTCATCTCAGCAATGAGGCTGTTTTGCTTTCTTATCATTTGTGTGTTCACTCGAGGAACATTTAACTTTCCTTCAGGAACTCTTCCTTTGCATTCACAACTTGGCTTTTGGCCTAGCTCAGCTTTTGACGTGCCACCTCACTAAACTTAATCATTTCTAGCTTTGATTTAAAGGGAGAGATGTGCGACTCTTCCTTTCACTTGAACACTCAGAGGCCATTGTAGGGTTATTGATTGGCCTGATTTCCACAACGCTGTGTCTCAGGGAATAGGGAGGCGAAGAAGAGGGAGAGAGGTGGGGAAATGGCTGGTTGGAAGACTCACAACAGTTATCAGTTAGGTTCACTGTCTTTCATGGAAGCCATTTGTAGCACCCCAAAACAATTACGACAGTAACATCAAAGATCGCTGATCACTATAACAGAAATAATACTAACGGAAAAGTTTGAAATATTGCAAGAATTACCAAAATGTGACACAGAGCATGGAGGTGTGCATATGCTGTTGGAAAAATGGTGCTGACAGACTTGCTGGATGCGGCGTTGCCACAAACCTTCAATTTGCACAAAACGCAACATCTGCGAAGTGCAATAAAGTGAAGCGCAATAGAACGAGGTATGCCTGTACATAACAAGTTCACACTCAAATTGCGAAGGAAGTAATCTCCATGCCTGCAACACCATTACTGCATGTTATGAAACAGCACAAGACTTAGGTTTTCAAAAACCATCTCATTCTTTAGAGGCCTAATAAAATGCCAACACCTCTGAGAAGTCTTCCTGGTTTCTTTCACCCAGAGACTAGTTCTTTCTTTCATATTCCCATAACATTCTGCTTGTACTTTTATTTAGAATTGGTTAAATTCTGCCTATTTGATCTGGTATATTCTGTCCCCATTCATTCATGCATAAAATCTTGGAGCTCCTACTATGTGCTGGATTTGTCTCAAGTGCTGGGGAGAGATGAGTAAGGAAGACACAGACCCTGTCCCCTGACCCTGCTGACAGCCAAGAGCTGCACAGTTCAGTCCCATACATTGGCCACTGGCTCGTGGGGCCATTTACATTTATGTTAATTAACATGAAATAAAATCGAATAAAATACAAAATTCAGTTCCTCAGTTGTGCTAGTCACATTTCAAATGCTCAATAACCACATATGGCTAGTGGCCCCTGAATTGGGCAGTGCAGATTTCTGTCACTGCAGAAATTTTTTTTTCATTAGCATTTTCTTTATTTGCATGTGCTTCTCATTGTGATGTCATTTTTTTAAAAATTTCAGCATATTATGGGGGTACAGATGTTTAGGTTATGTATGTTGCCCTTGCCTCCCCACTCCTCCCCCCCGAAATTTTTATAGGACAGCACTGATCTGTCCTATAGTGGGAAAAAGATGAAATAATCTAATCTAAGACAATAATTAACTACAGTTATGATACTTACTACAAAGGAAAAATACAGAGCATTGTAAGAATATATAACTGGCAATCTTAGCTTAAGGCGAAAGACCTGAAAGAATGCATGTTTAAATTGAGATTGGAAGGATGATGGAAAATTAGCCAGAGAAGGCAGGATACCAAAGAAAGAGTAGCTCGGAGCCCATGATGTAAGCTTGGGGAGGATGCCTTGGCATTGTTGAAGACCTAGCACCCAGCATATGGCCCAGGAGAAACCAGGGGCTCAGTGAATCTCCACCTGTTGGATACATTCAATTGAAGAAGTGGAGGGCCCTGGTTTAACTTTGACCACCAGAGTGTTAAAGGTGGGAGGGAAAGAACAATGCTCACATGATGTATATCTGTTGAATGGAACTACAGTGGCTCAAGTTGGGTTAATTGAATATTTTTCCTTAGATGTTCATACATTGGAATGTGAAAGAATGTAATTTTACAGAGTAAAAGGCCAGGATATATATTTTGTATACAAAATCTTGATGCTAACATGGATGACACTGCCAATACTGCACTGCCAAAGAGTTTCATGCTGATTCTAAGTCTAGGCATTAGTAGTGATGAGGAGATACTTACCATACAGTCATGCATAATCTTGTTCCAGTCTTCACCTGTGACAATTCGGAACAGTACGGTAATAGCTTTGCCAGCTGAAGAAAAGTTTGCATGCCTAATTTAAGAAAAAATAAATAACAGAATGTGAATAGAATGGTTTGTCATGAAGCAGTACGGTTTGTCACCACCCAAACAGGTGGATGTTACAGCAAATTTGGTTGTGAAGTTACCTTTCCCAAAAGTTAGATCCTTTTATTTGTTTGTCATTTGTACTTGTCCCAAGTGTAGCTGTCTGAATAACCCAACTCTAGCCCGGTCACCAATTTACTGCCATGCATCTTGAAGGATTGAGTAAGAAAGCTTTGGCAACTAAGTGATTCATTCTTTCACAGATAAATAATTTTTACAAGACACATTTGTAAATACTTCGTTCTATCAGGACTTTTTAAAAAAAATTGTGAGATGCTTCCATAGAATTTAAGATAAACTTTGAAAGATGCTTTTCATGTAATACAACCAACCATTTTGCTCTAATTTCCCATATTTTGTTGGGAAAAAAAATACAACCCAAAGCCATCTCAAAATAGTTTTATCTAAAAATAATATATCATTTTTTGGCAATATGTAGATAGAAAAAGTACTGGAATTAGGAGTGCTATTACTGAGTGTTGGTGGAATTATGGATTCTTTTGGTTTTCTGTGATTTCTGAATTTCCTAAGGTTTCTAAAATAAAAGTGAATAAATGCCTTTTTCAATGGGAAAAATGTCATTTAAAATTTGGCTATTTTATTTTCATCTCCAACTGATTGCTTTCCTTTCCCCTTTCCCCAGTTTTTAATAGACAAAAAACATTTAAGTGATTACTTATGATTTTATTACTTAAAACATTTGCTTGATAAATGAATAGAAAGATAAACATACACCAACCTATTAATGTTCTCTCCATATTTCACAGTGCCGAATAAAACAACTCCAGCAAAAGCATAACACAGCAGCAAGAGGAACATTCCTACTATGATGAAGAAGCTTTTGTACATGCTGACCACCACTGTCAGGAGAAGCATCTTCAGTGTTACCTGGAGACCGGCGGTAGGGGGAGGGCAGAGAAGGAGAGAGAGGGAGAGAAAATTCATGAAGACCTGAGCAGTAACTAATATTTAAGCAGATTGGCTCAAGAGTGATCAAGTATATCGTTTGAAAGTTGCTTTCTATTAGGCATTAAATCTGAAGATTATTCAAAAACTACCAGGCATTGAGAAATTTATTCATATTTCAAACTATTCAGTCTCTTCAGCCAAATTAATAAAAGTAGCACCCTGAGCTTTTTAGCCTTCCATTTTTTCTTTTTAGAGACAGGGTCTCCCTCTTGCTCAGGCTGGTCTTGAACTCCTGAGCTCAAGCAATGCTCCCGCCTCGGCCTCCCAGAGTGCTAGGATTACTGGCGTGAGCCACCGCGCCCAGCCCAGCCTTCCATTTCTTCTTCACCTGCTCCCCAAAGCTCTAGGACAAGGGCTATGCATTGTTGACCTATAACAAGTAAAGTCAGGTTTCTTCCACAGACTTTCACAAAAACAAATCTAGACAATGGTATGATATTAAGTAACCATCAAGTAATAAATATATTATGTGTATATATGGAATATATATGTGAAATAATGTTAGTAATAAAAAAGGAAACAGTATGTTTAAAAATGAAAAATATATGTGGAATGTATACATGAACATTAACAAAGAATATAAAGAAATCTGGACTCACGGAATCATCGAAGTTCAATAAAGATTATTTTTCTTTGCAGTAAAGTTACTTAACTTTATGAAAAGCAAAAACAATAATAGTAAAGATGCTTTAAGAAAGACCACTGGTTTTTGCTTTCATGGCTATATTATCTTTAATTCATGACTGAGTTTACTTAGCCCATATAAAGAATAAATTAAAAACCATAACTGGCAGGAAACATATCAAAAGATAACTAGGCTACTGATTCATTTTAATATTTGATATTTGTTAATCTTGACTTATGATGTCTAGTAATTCGTTGACTACAGTCCTGAACATCAAGAGGTAAGACTGTAGTCAACTGGTCACTGTTCCTTTCTCCAATGTATATATAACCTTCGAGAGGATTCTTCACAAGGTACTTACATGCTTTCCACAGATAGAGAAAAACCTAAACACAATCACACAAGCGCCCATCATGTAGGTATATGCGTTCTGAAATTTAAACAGAAGACAGCCTCTCATAATTTGCACAAAAGATTTTGTTACAGTTCCATTTTTCATTTTAAGTCTTCTGTGAAGTCTACTGAATAATTAGTTTAATAAAATGTGAAAATTCGTAAAAGGATTTTATCTAAAAAAGGTGCTGAAAAAGGTCACTGCAAAAACTCATGAATAAATATTAGATATAAAATTCAATTGCAAGTGAAACTTCAGGTTCTGTTTTGCTCAGCCAAATTCTGTATGTTGAAATTTACTTTACATAAAATAGTGATCAGCTTTTCTGAAGACAGGGTGTGACAAATACAGGATAAAAATGCAACATAAGAATGTCAAGTGGGATAGGAGAGAGAGGAATCCCCGCAAAGAGGAAGGGCCGATTTTGGAAAAGGTGGCCAGAAGTCAGATTCCTTCTCGCTGAAGGTCTCCAGAGACCTCTGAAGACCAACCACATATTCCTTAGTCTAAGCTGATTTCAGAGAAGTCCTCCCTGCTCAGGAACTCATCCAGCTCTTTGTTCAAGTATGTGATTAGCAGGAAGAGATGACAGCACTTTATGAATAAGAAAGCTTCATTTGAGAAACAAAGATCCCACCAGCTCTAACTGCAATAACAACCTTGACATTCAGCTGATGCCAAAGCATGATTATTCTCGAGGAGGTTTGCTTAGCCAAGTGACAACAGTCACAGATGGGCCCCCAGGAAGGGGGTCCAGTGAGATGCTTGGCGAGGTCCAAATAAACGAATGCACACACATAGCATATTTGGATGGGCAACAGGGACTGCACCTTCCTTCCACAAAATATGGTGGAGAATGAACATCCTTCCAAGACCAGAGAGGTTCTCGGAGAAGCGCAAAAGCAGTTAGGCAGAATAGGCAAGCTGGTCTTTTTGGTTTAAGATTTCCTCTCTGGGATTAGGAAGCCTACTTGACTCTTTGGCTTGGACTGAGTAGCTTTTGGCTGCAATTTATCTGGAGAAATATAAATCATGGGTTTTGCTGCCTCTTCTTTCTACATTAGCTCAAGACGTACTGTAGATACCTTTTCTCTTTACGTTCTGTAAGTAATGACAACCAACAGCTTCTAGGATGACGACCTGGACCACAAGGTCCTGAGAGGTCTGACACCTTAACCATCTAAATCTTGTACTATGTTACTCTCACTCCTTCTTCCAGCTCTTGCACCCTTCCATCATAGGCACAGCTGCCTGAAATGTTCTCCCCTCATCCCCCAGATGGAACCCAACCATCACTCCCTCAAGGGTGCCCTCCTGGACCTCTCTGATGAAGCCATCTCTCACTATGATGTACATGTTGTCCCAGGAACATGGGCTCGACTTCACGTCCTTCACCAAATGCATGGTTCTCATTGATCTGTGAGCATTCAATGAATATCTACCTGGCTTTCCAGGCTGTAAGGTTCAAAAGAGCGGTGACTGTCTTTGTTTTGCTCATTACATTCTTCTCAATTCCTAGTAGAGTGTACATCTTTGGCGTATCCCTATAGTGTGCAAAACCATTTAATGCTTAGAAAATGCCTCAGCGTGGCTGAGAGCTCACCTAGGCTTCGCGTACCCCTGGATGCTGAAGACAATGACTGGTTTAAGAAGGACAGCAATTTCATATTAAAGCAAGCCCTTTCAGCTGTGCACATGGGTTCTGTGTGCTATGGAGCTTCCTGTCATGCTTCTAACATTAAGGGGATGGGAGAATGAATAGAAGGAAACAGGAAAAAACGGATAACATCACTTTGGGCTGAGAGCAAGGAAAACAAACAAAAAAGAAGGTAATTATGATAATGCCTTATGGGCTTGTATAATCTTGACAGTTTGAGAAAGCATCAAATACATGATCTCACTAGATCTTCATAGTGCCCATACGGAACAGGTGGATTATGAAGTTACATCCCCCAGTTCAGAGCAGGGAACAAAGGCTCACTAAAGACAAAGCACTTGGTCAAAGCTGGACAAGTGGAGTCTAGACAAGGCCCCAGAATCTCAAGGCCACATGTGGCCCCCGAGATCCCCAAGGGTGGCCCCTTGATTGAATCCAAACATCATAGAACAAATCCCTCTATTAAAAAGATTTGTTCTGTAAAATTTGGATTCAGTCAAAAGGCCGCACTCAAGGATCAAAAAAGCCACATGTGGCCCAAGGCCATGGGTTCCCCACCCTGCCTCAGATCATCCGGAGCTGTGCTGCCCAGTACAGTGGACCCACTAGCCACGTGTGGTTATCGAGGACTTGAAGTGTGGCCAGTCTAAATGAAGAAAGATACGCTGCAAATGCAAACCACACACTCAATGATTTCACACAAATGTAACTTATCTCAATAATTTTTTATATTGCTTACACATTGAAATGATAATATTTTGGATATGGGAGGTTAGAAAATATATTATTAAAATAATGTTATCTGTTTCTTTTTTTGTAAATGTGGCTTCTAGAAAATTTTATGAATAAATGAAATCTGTGGCTACATTTTATTTCCATTGGACAATGTGGCTCTAGATTACAGTCAGGTACACCCATGGCTGTAGATTTGAGCTAGACCCCAGACTGAATGGAGGGTGAGGATATTTTAGGCCAAACAGTGAGAACAGGTACAGAGATGGGGAATGGTGTGCTTCAGAGAAATGGCAGCTAAACATCTAGTAGAAAATAAAGCAGCAGAAGTACCTAAGAACTGAGTCGCGAAATATTGATTACAATGAAGCGGAGCGATGCTGTACTTCAGCTCAGAAAACAGGATTTGAGTCTTCTGATACAAGCTTGCTGCGTGAACGGAGACAGCCCCTCAGTCTTTCTTTCAGTTTCTCTCTCTCTCTCTCTCTCGTTTTCTCATTTGGTAAAATGAGGGGTTAAGCCAGAAGATATTTAAGCTCCTTCTCTTTCTGGCTTGCACACTCTAGCGCTTTGACGGCCGGGTGTTGCCTGTGTTCACAGTATGGGGCTGGGCACACGTACATACAAATGTGTCTGAAGCCCTGTCACGATCCAAGCTGGGCTTTAGAGAGGTTACTCTAACATCTGACAGAAGGCTGGCATGGAGTGTTATGGCACCGGAAACAGGACCGAGCTGAACTGAACTAAACCGAAATTATCAGTGGAAATAAAGTTTACTCCTGCACTCACCAAGAGAGCGAAATGAAGCACCACCCACACAACGCCAAGGGATGTGACCAGGAGATCATACCGATTTCTTCTGCTTTGCCAGAAGCCAGCAGGCGACATTGCTATGATCTTCATTGTAACCTGGGGAAAATTAAGGAAGAAAACAGAGTGAGTCAGTGTTCAGCACATATTTAAATGTATTAACTTGAGGTGTATTACGTGTATGTATACGTTTTCAAATGAAGAAAATTCTAAATTATTTTATGCTGATATAATGTCTTTTTAATTAAAAAAGAGACACATCTTTTAGTGCCTTTTGAAGTTTTCTTTCAGATCACATGCCTGTTTTATCTATTTAAAGAATCATTTTAAACAATTCAGTAACCAAAAACAAGAGTTTTATTACCAAGATATATGATTTTATTTCTAAAGCTAAGTCAGTTACAAATCTGTATTCCCCACACTCTTTTCTCCTTGTTTTATGACTAGTTCTGATAACAGGATCCTTTTCTTCCTCAAGTAGAAGACCACAGATTTTGGGAAACATCAACCAGTGTAGGGCAAAATGAGAATATGCTTGTATTTCAAAGAAGATTGCACTGGAAAGTGATATTATAGGAACCGCACATTAAAATAGTCTTGGCTAGGCCACTCGTTTTGCCAACACGTTGCAACTGGAGCCCCTGAATTACAGTGGCTCGTGCCGTTCCCTGTAAATATTTGAATTCGCATAACCACACAGGCCAACGTTCAGACACAACAATTGACAGCACATTTCCGCAATGAGAAAAATCTGGAGGATAAAGTGAAGTCTTTGTTCAAGTTAAGCAGAATAGCCTAAGAAGGAAATATTCTAAGAGCATGCCACGTGTTCCCCCTCCCTAACAAAAAGGCTTCAAAGGCAATGGAACACAGAGCTGAAAGTAAGTGGCATCAAAGAGGGACACCGATTTACTTTAAAATTGTGCCCAGCTCCCCCTAGCGCCAGCTGACTTCTCATTACTGTACCTCCAGAACAAAGATGAAGGTGAACACAACCGACATCGTTGCCAAAGGTACCGTCACTGGGTCCTCAACGTCCCACTGCAACAGAAACAGCACACGGTCTGCCCCCGGCCATCAGACACACCCAGCCTTTCCCCCTTCTTCTGCCCACTTTGCCCTGACTGTGAATCTTAATTTTTCTATCCTCAAGAACATAGACTGTGAATGGCAGCTCGGGATATTCTTGGATGTACCAAGGAATACAAAGTTGATTCCCAGAGTCTTGGGGTGAAACAAAGTACCTTGACGGAGAGCAACACCGACTGGGCCAGAACGAGCAATGCAATTGTCCTCTTAAAGAAAGGATGCTGGGTTATGTCGTACATCTTAGCTCTAAAGCCATCATTGTCTGGAAAAGAAAGGTTTAGGCAAGGGCGTTTTAGACATAGGTCATGTTTACTTTTTTGTCTTTCATTTTCTTTAATGCTCATCTTAAAACCCATTACATTCCTCTCCCTCTACAGTTCCATCTATTGAGAGATGTTTTGCTGGAACGGCTGGCTCTGAATATTTAGAACAACGGTGCATGACACTCCTCGTATTGGAAGGGGAAGCGCATCATTCAATTTCTGTCAGTGTAATACATTTCGCTCATATTTTTAAAAGGCAAGCACAAATATATTTTATTTAAAAATTCATTTTTTCATTAAGGCTTAGTCTGAGAGCACTGAAGCACGGCCTTTGGCTGGTTGATTTTAATAGCCTTGTGGAGAGATCTGTCGTTTGGAGCCTGTTTCTATATTAACTTATGCACAACCTCCCAGTGGCCTCACGATTATTATTTTAATTTAAATCTGAGACTCCTGGGGAATCATGCACACTAGTGCTCAACATGAATAAAATCAGAGCATCTTGGGTACCCGGGCGAGGCGGGAGATGAAGAGGCTGTGCGATCTTCAGTCGGCTCTTCAGGTCTTCCCATCTTCTCTGATCGACGGTCAGCAAAGCCGTCCCCTTAACAGACAAAGGAAAGCAGGGAAAGGCCTTTTGTCGTATGTTCACGCCAAGAACATCGCAGACAAATAGCACTGATGTGGGGGTTTGCAATAAGGATGTTTGTCCCACCGTGGTGGGGAGAGAAATACAGTCAGAATGCTCAGTCGGTCTTGGGAGGAGTTCCCCAAATGATGGCCATGTGTTTCAGACAGAATTCAGCAGTCTTCAATTTGTAGCTTTGAAGATGTGCAGTACTCAGGTTTGGGAAAATTGAAAGAGGGTTTTCTATGTAATTACATTTTCAAAAAGGGATACTAACTAATAGTGGTTAGTTTCCTTTCATTTCATAGCAGCAAAAATTACAGCTTGTCAATGTTTCTGTGTCTAGATAAAAGTATTTTGTCTTTCTTTTTTTAAGAAAAAAAATTCTGATATGTGCAATCACAAAACTATTTTTCAAGGGGTACGAAATCATAGAATTTGCCTTTTTAAGAAATTAGTGCTGGGATAACTGGCTCAATGGGATCATGTATCTTGTATAATAGAGTACTTGATTAAAATGCACACAATTAGTATTATATTGTATTGCATTGCACTGCATTGTTTTTTATTATAGAGGTAGAAGTATAATTTAAGAAATTGGAAAACAACTCCACTCCCACTTCCATTCTCCCTTAGCTTCCCCAGAGCTAATCACTGTCCTTCAGGGATGTGTCCTCCTTACTATGTTTTCAGACTTTTGTGCTTATGTATGCATAAATACATACAAATTTACATGCTGTGAATTTTTAAAATGTACATAACTGGTATCCAATATGTGTTTATTTATGCAGTTTGTCTTTGACTTCATTGAACAGTATGTTTTCCATACAAACTAGATTACTAGATCTAATTTTTTCATTTCAACAGCTCACATAGTCTGCTGTGCAAATACATCAGTAGTTTATTCCTTTTAGGATTATGGCCTATAATCAATGCTGTAATAAACATACATGTACCGTTTCACAGTAAACACCTATGAGAGTTTCTCCTTTGTAAATCTCTAGAAGAAACGGTGGGGTCTAGGAATTTAAGCATCTTTATATTTACCAGATGTGGCCAAGTTCCTATCCAAAGAGTAATAACCCAAAAAATTTTGCATCAGCAATATATGTGTTCCCATTTCCTCATATTCTTGTCAATACTTGACATTATCAGACATTTTAATTTGACCACTCTGATAGGTGTGAAGTGTACCTAACACAGTTTTACTATTAATGAGACAAAATGTTTTTTATGTGTATAAATAGTGATTCCTGTATCTTCCTATGTGAATTGCCTATTCCTATTCTTTGCGCATTTTTGTATTTTAAAATTTACTTTTTAATGTTTTATAGAAATTCTGGATACTGTGTTTTTATCAGTTATGTAAGTTGAAAATATTTTCTCTTGGTCTTGACTTGTATTTTTATTTTGCTTATAGTGCCTTTTGTTATTCAGAAAATTTTTAATTTTAATGTAATCTAATTTATAAATTATTTCTCTCTACAAATTTTACTTTGTGGCTCATGTTATGAAATTCACAACTCCTCCAGAGTCAAAAAATAAATGCTTACTAAAGGCAAGGAAGGGTAGAAGGGAGAAGGGAGAGGTTGATCAATGGATACAAAAGAACAGCTAGATAGGAGGAAGAAGTTCTAGTGTTCTACAGCACTATAGGGTGACTATAATTAACAACAATTAATTGCATATTTTCAAATAGCTAGAAGAGAGGATTTCGATTTTCCCAACACAAAGAAATGATAAACGTTTGAGGCGATGGATATGCTAATTACCCTGATTTGATCATTACACATCATATACATGTATTGATAATCACGCTGTTCCCAACAAATATGTGCAATAATTACATGTCAATTAAAAATAATGAAAGTAAAAAACATTATTTTCTGCTTACCTGAAATTCAAATAAAAATGCTTATATGGTTTAAAAATGGTTTACATTTTGCTTTTCATATCTAGGTCTTTATTTCATCCAGAATTCACTTTTGAGTATGCTGTGAGGTAGAGATCTCAGTTTATCTTCTTACATGGAGACAACCAAAGCTCCAGACACCACTCACTGTTGGTCTCACCCTCCTTCACCGATTTGCTGTGCTACTTCTATTTTACGTACATGGGTCCCTCCTGGGCCTTTCCGTTTTTTCCTGTAAGTCTAATTTTCTATTACTGTACCGACACTGATACTGTTTTAGTTACTACAGTTTGTTTACTTTCCTTTTCTACATTTTTGTTCTTGCTCAATCCTAACTGGAGGTTTATCAATTTAATTTTTTTAAAGAACCAGCTGTTGCTGTTCTTGAACCTTATGTATAGAAACTATGCAAGTTTCCTCATTTTCTTTATCATTAATTTCTGTCCTGATCTGTTACTTTCTTCCTCCTACTTTCTTCGATTCTACTTTGTTGTTCTTATTATAATTTATTGATTTTGATATTTGATATATTAATATTTAACCTTTGCTTTTTTTTCTCTAACATATACACTTAAAGTGATAAATTCTCTCTAATTACTGATTCATCTATACCTTTTGAGTTTTTATATATGATATTTTAAAATGATTTATCTGTAATTGTTTTGTGATTTCTATTACGATTTCTTCTTTAACTCATAAATTATTTAGAATATTGTCTTAATATTTCCAAATTATGAGAGGGGTTTTTTGCTATGTTTTTTTATTATGGTCAGAGAACATATTCTGTACATTATGAGCTCTGATAATTATTGTTTTATGTCCTTCTAGAGGATACATTTTGTACTTGAAGACAATGAATAATCTCAAATTGTTGGGCTCAGAGTTCTTTTTATGTTTATTAGATCAGAGGTGTTTATTATATGAAATCTCATTTTTTTCTTATCTGATTTATTAGTTTCTTAGAGAAGTATGTTAATATCTTTTATTATGATTCTGGATTTGCAAGCTTCTTTTTATAACTTGGTTAATTTTTGCCTTGTATATTTTGAGATTCAGAGGTTTATCTTTCTGTTGATTAATTTCTTTTGTCATCATTTAATTACACCGTTCATTCCTAATAATGACGTTTGTTTAAAATTATTTCATTCTGATACTAATATTGCTAAGCCACTTTTCTCACTAATTGCTAACTAGCAATTCACTAATTTCTCACTAACAAATACTTGTTTTCTAGGCACCATAGACATTAATACCATTCCTTTGTCATACAAAACAAGATATTTTGAAAAGTTGAACTGTGAAGGATTAAAAAAAATAGTAATAATAAGCATGGAGGTATCATCAGATAATATATAAAAACCTCTGAAAGTTTATTATTGTCAAATGAAGTTCATTAATCAAACACATAGTCTAATGGTAGGGAAATCAGAAAAAATAAAACCTTATTTACTGGGTACAGACTTGGAACTTTTAAAGAGGCTTCCATTTTCTAAGGAGCACATATTTTTGCATAATCCTGAATTGTGAAAACTTTGTCCCCAAAGCTTATTTCTCATTCCTCCGTTGCCTCTCTATTTGGAAAGCTATTTATATTCCCTTGGGTATGACTATTAAGACATGTGTTCATGAGAGTAAAAATTTTTGTGTTTAGTGTTTAGTTTGTTAGGTCCTCAGTACCAAGAGCAGTGTCTGGCTAGTAAGTGCTCAAATTAATCTGCTGAAATGTTGAATAATAAATGAATAAATGTTGTTATATAGCAGCTCATGTGCTACCTTCTAAAAAATTCGTAGAAAAATGGAAACTTTATTAGAAGGTTTACATAATTTAGAAAATTGTCTCCAATTAACTAATCAAGTGTGCATGTCTGGTACTATAATATCGTATAATTTCCCCCTCTCTCTAAGTGTCCATGTGAGCTGACATAGCATGCCCCCCAAACAGGCCAGTCATTTCTTCCTTCCTTCAGAACATAAATACAGTGTTGGAACGAGACCTCCCTGGTTATTCCGCTTACCTCAGCCATTCCTCTAAGTTCAAGAGTTGCAATTAATTATACATCTGTTGCCAGTTATTGAACATTTTATGTTGTTCATTTATGTTGCTGAACTGTGAGCTGCCACGGGCCCTAATTCTCCTGAACTCAGGGCCCTGCACAGAGGTGCAGAGGTGTTCTGAGCAAGCAGTGCCTACACTCGCCTGTTAATTGACTGATCAGCTTCTGCTCATGTTCTGGAATTCCCAGTGTCTGCTCCCTTGCATGGCTCAAAGGCATCTAAAAAGATCCTTCTTCCTCTTTCTGCTTGGTAATAAACTGAACACTGTAGGACTCAAAGAAACTCATTTATGAATGTGTTAGGAATAAAACAGGAGGCTGGGCGACGTGATCACTGCCGTTCTAACTCTGAGATTCCAGGATTCTGCGGGTCCCAGCAGTGTTGGGGCCCAAAGGGGGGATTTTTAAATTGTACCCTTTGAAAGCCTGAATGAATTGACATACTCATTAGACACACATCAAAGGTGGCAACTGACTGAGTAACTGGTACCACACACGTTGAGCCCGGGGACGGTGAATGATACAGTCCCACGTGCAGCGACACAAACCAAAGAGCTCTGATGTGAACGCATGGGAATCGGTCCCAGCCGTGAACAGCATCGAACCGCATGGCGCTTAGCGGGCAGATCTAGCTTTAACTCAATGCAGAACGAGGGCTGACGTTTTTATACTCTTGCATTGGAAGAATCACAGAGCCTGCTGTAATAGGCACCGATTCTGAATTCTGGCCCCATTTTTCATTCCTTATAAGCCCGAGACAAGTCATTGCTTTTCCTTCAACTGTGCATTTCAGAGTTGTGAAAATTGATAGAATATATAAGATCTCAGTAAATAGTATGTGCTCAAAAACTGCATGCATTTCAATCATTATAATTCCAAAAGACTGACCCTTACACAACAGAGGGTGTATCGAAAGTGCCCAGAAGAACAAGCACAGCTCCAAGGAGTGCTAATAGAATGTTCTTCTCTGAATTTTTGGATAGGAAACTACACTGATGTTTGTGAACCCTTGCATCTATCACTGGAGCTATTACGAACTCAGTAGGTTTCCCGAGTTCACAAAAGATGTAGTTTATATGGAATTAGAAAACCTTCTTCTCATTCTATGAATTAGGATTTAAAAATTTCACCACATCCCACCACCCCATCAAAATTCTGAGTTCACCTACTGAGTTACAAAGAAGCACACAATCTACATTTCGTGAAAGTAATATTACCTGTAATCAGTGACTCACTTTCAGCTATTGTGTTTTAATAACTTACTGCACATCCTTTCAATTTGAACAATAGTAGATGCGCCTCTCAGTTGTCGGTGAATTAATGATGCTTTTACCAAAAGAGTAAATTTAGACAGAGAATCGTACTCTTAGATAATGTGTCTGAAAGGCAGCAATAAGGTAGCTTGTAAAATAGTTATAAAGATTATTTACACCAGTCACATTACAGTTTAATACGATTTCATGCCGCGTGTGAGAAAGATAGCTCAAAGTGAATGGCTAGAAAAGACTAAATCCTGTGGTATTCAAACCAAGAATTCTTACCTTGTTTTCATTGAAATTAGCAATAACTACTCCAACAAAGAGGGTCAGTCCAATCATGCAACCCAGGAAGACAAAAACATGAATATAGATTCCGTGGATCTGCACAAATGAAAAATACGGTTATTCATCAAAGCAAATGGAAGCTGCTGTTGAAGTGTTCAGAGGATTTGAAGTGCTTGCTTACCGGTCCCACACGATGAATAATAACATCTCTCACTTCCACCCAGCCCTTCAAGGAGAGAACTTCAAACAATGCCAGCATAGCATTTCCCACATTGTCAAAATTAAAGTTCCGAGGATTCGCCCTGCAATTCAGAAAGAGAAATGTTCTGTGGAATTCCAATGAGAAGCATGCTAAAGCACATATCTGTAGTGCTTCCTAATCTTGGGTGCAGGGTCCATGGAGCATTTGGTAAGGTAGGCTATGTGGCATTCATTTGCTAAATCATAACAATGCATGCATGTGTTGTAATTTGTGACGGGGTAGTCTCAGTTTAAAACAAAATGCTAAACAACTCTAGTTTTAACTCTTTGAGAATTGGAAATACAAGTTTATAGATTTGCACAAAGGGGCACTGGATTTTGGATGTGAATTTTGAAATAGTTTCATAATTGAAAACCTTTCTAGAGGCATCAATTACAATTCCCTGTATTAGTATAGAAAGCATAAAAAGAGTAGAATTTGGTCACTTTATTTCATTTTGTATCATCATTGTGAACGTTTTGCTGTAAAGTAGTGATGAATTTAGAGGTTACTGAGATGGCAAGAGGTGTTTGCTCACAGCCTGTATGTTTCCAAATCACTCTCGTGGTTGGATTTTTTTTCTCATTAGCTCTTCATGTTCTCAATAGACACTTTTGTAGTCCCCAGTGTGCGGCATGCTGTGTACCCCCACGGTTGATTCCAGGTTCCTAACACACTTTGGCCCCACTATTATTCATTTTATTTGGGAGGCAATGTCTTCTTTCTTGTTTTACTGACACATTTATACTTTTTTCTTTCCACTTACCAAAGTCTTCCTTTCTATTAATATTAATACTATATTGTATTAATATCTTCTTTAATTGTTACGGATCTTAGCTGACATTTTTATTGTTAAAAGAAGAAGGTTTCAGTATTTTTTGAGAGATTTAGACAACCCCATATTAGAAAATTATGGACTGTCACTACATTTCCTGAATTTGAGGAGGCACTGAGCTCTGGACTACTGCATAGAGTGGTCCTACGGGAGCCTATCTAAATTATATTTGGGTCATTATTTTCCCTGCTAGCTCATTTATCAAAATTTAACCCTCATGACAGGCAACACTCTGAGGGGAATCTGGTTCAATATTTTTCTATCATTGTTTATGCTTTTTAAACACTAGAGACAATCATGAGATGCACCTTTATAAGTTTTTTTGAAATACTAAATAGATGGGGATATAAGAAAGAAACATAAACCTGAAACTGACTTGCTCCCAAGGGTTCAAGACTGATTGGTAGAGATGTTTTCTATAGAGTGCAAAAGCCCCACTCAGAAATTCATATTTTAGAATTCTGATTTATATTTTTTACATTTGAAAGTACAAATATATCCTTTTGGATTTTTCCTTTGGGAAGTTTCCCATTAAATTTCATATATTTTACCACAGACAGAAGTTGTAA
This sequence comes from Indri indri, assembly GCA_004363605.1. Lineage (NCBI taxonomy): Eukaryota > Metazoa > Chordata > Mammalia > Primates > Indriidae > Indri > Indri indri. The sequence continues at coordinate 1,681 of RJWJ010008316.1, read as the reverse complement.
GGATTCTACAAATACCACAGTTTGCTTGAATAAGGATTTTTTTCTTTTTAACCAAGTAAGCTGGTTCTCAGATCTGATGTCGAGTTTTCTTACCCATCCATTTTCTTTATGTAAAAGTGCTTTTTAAGCTGAATTTGCAGCAACTTAAACTACTTTCATGATTCACATCTTTTAGAAGTTAGAATATGTTAAAAATATTCTAACTACACCAAGAAAAACAAAATGTAGTATCATAGACTTAAATAATTGGGAGAATTTATCACATTTTAAAAAATAAGTCTTTTTCAGTTTTAATCACAGAAGATGTTTATTTATGCTTTGTTTGTGCTAGCAAAATTGGAAAGTTTGAAATTTTACCTATAACTACAGAAGACTTCACTAAATCCCAAACATAATCCATTATAGTCATTTTATATGTTATCCTTCCTTAAACTGGAAGGGTGTTTATATATCATCTTTTCTGGTTAATTTTTAACAGATTTTAATCTTGTCTGTCCAATTCAGAAAATGAAGACATTGGGTCCGACCTCACAATTTGGTCAATCTTTTACTTCCCAGTGGAAAGTGCTCCAAGGCCCATACGATCGCTATAAGGACAGCTGCTCCTCCTCTGGGGAACGTGGGAGCACCATGAAGATGTGATTTAGATGTGGATATGCAAAAAACATTGTCCAAAATGGTACCCTGTATCCACGCGACCATTTCTCCTAAAGAAGTCAGAAATATTTTGTGCTTCCTAGAAGGCGCCAACATTCCTTTTGCCTTGAGCTTTGGCAGTGGAGTTGTCTCAACTTGCAACACTTAACCTCTGTCTAGACCTTTCTTCCCACTTGCTCTGAAGCCTCCCCCCTTCACTTGTCTGATTCCTATGTGCCGTCCTTCAAAAGTTAACCAATGTGTCTTCTCCTCTGGTCGTTCCCCTTGGTCCTGTCTTAGTTTGTGTCAGGTGCCTCTCCAGTGTGCGCCATTGTACTCTTTGCCTTTTTGTAGGAATCAGAGGCAGGTGTACCATGAAGCCAAGGAAACCTAAGCCTCAGGATCCCCCTTTTCACTGTTTCCTTCCGAGACCCTGGCACCCTGAATTGTTTGAGCCTTAGACCCTACAAAACCTGATCTCCTTCTGCCTAGAACGTATCATAGCGTAACTTAAAAGTACCTGGAGATGAGTTCAGCTTATCTAGAGGTAGGCTTATGGGCTTATCCATGTAGCATCAAAGCCCTAAGCATATTATATAAAATTATTTCTAATTTCACTTTCTATTCCCCCTACACTTCAAGCTCCCATGGGACAGGGCCATAGCTTATTCAAGACTGTATCATAGTGACGAGCATAATACCTGGTGAATAGCAAGCACTCAATAAATACGTTGATTGTAAACTTGAATACTTTGTTGATTTTTCTCCCCTGCATGTGATTTTCCTATATTCCAGACCTCTGCTTAAAATAAAACACATAATATTTATAATATATGATATGTTTAATCCTTTTACTGAGGTGATTTTTATCTCATCAAGTCTGAATGATTCAGAAGAAAATAAATTATTCATCTGAAGAGAGAATATAGAAACTAGACTATCTGCTGAATTAGTGCATATTTATGTCCTAATTATAATTATCAAAGCATGCCCTAGGTGTATTCCCAGGCATAATTTATTTTCTTAATCATAATTTAGCCAATAC